>CM041799.1:44657024-44697076 GCA_023376895.1 Aspiorhynchus laticeps | reverse complement strand
CCAGTATTGGTGAGTGGTATAGGCGGTGACTGAGGTTCAGGTCACCAGGTTGGTACACAGGTGTAGCGGTAGCGTCATGTTTCTCCCTGTCATCAATGTGAATGGGGGTACGCCGGTAGACTGGTGAGGGGTGGCTCGAGCAGCCATCATACCAGCGGAAGTTTAATATCCCATCCTTTGATTGTTGGAACACATACTTCTTCAACATGCTGACCACTGTTTTTATTGCCCCGTTCAACTTGACCAGAAATTGGGTGATGGCTTATATGGAGCTTGGCCTGTACAACCGAGAGTTTCCACACTTCCTGCATGATGTCGGCGGTGAAGTGGGTTCCGCGGTCAGAGTTGACCCTTAAAGGCAGTCCAAATCTTGAGAAGATGTGGTTCATTAACCAGGCAGCTGTTGTTTTCTGCTGTATCATTGGGAGCTGGGAGGCACTCTATCCACTTCGTGAATTCGCAGACCACGGTGAGGAAGTATTTGTTACCTTCGCGTTGACCGTGGCAGGGGTCCTACCCAGTCTATTTGGAGGTCCGACCAGGGAAAGTCACTCCTTTCCTTTGCAGTGGGGCTCGGTGGTTTGGGTTGCCGGTTGAAACTGGCAACACACCAGGCATCCTTTTACGTATTCCCCACGTCTTGTGCTGCATGCCAGGCCAGTATGCTACTTGTTTGAGTGTTTTCATAGGTGGCCTTGGCGCCGTGGTGTCCTGCGCATGGTGCATCGTGGGCGTGTGTCAGCATCATCCCCCTTTGGCCGTGAGGGACTACTACGAGCTTTGGCGTAGTTTAGGGGCTCAGGGACATACGCGAGCACACCGTCCACTTAGATGCAGCATGTGCTTGATTGAGTGAGCGTGCGGAGCTCGGAGGAAGCAGCTAGGTCGGGAGGTGGAAATAGGATGAATTAAGGGTCGGAAAATGTGAGCTGCCATAGTTCGCAGTGTTTGATCCGCATTTTGAAGTGTGAGGAGATCGTTAGCAGCGAACTGAGGTGAAATGGCAATGTGGGAGGATGGGGTTTTGTACGCCAGTGGCGTGTTGGCGGCGGGGTTATGGTCGCTACTGAAGGGTTGGGAGGGAGGGCTTGAAATGTCCAGGACTCTCCGTGTAATGCACCTGCTTTGGCGAGGGCATCGGTTTGGTCATTGAAGTCTTTGTCTTGTCCTGGTTGACGGGAATGAACCTCGAACCTTTTTCCAATAAACGATAATGTCATGTTCAGTGACAATGGCATCGCCTGCTTGGAAGAGTTCCTGGTGTTTGACAGGCTTGTTGTTAGCTGTCTTGAATCCATTCTGTTTCCATCCAGCTAAATGGCATGTAAAGCTTAGACGGGCGTAGTTCGAATCGGTACAGATGAGAAGTTCTTTGATGTTGTGGGATGCTGCCATTTGAAGTGTGATGAGGATGGCTGCTATTTCAGCATATTGCGCTGAGCGAGGGCCTAAGTTGAATTGCTGCGGTGGGCAGGGGTCGTTGTTGAGCCAGACCACTCCTGCTCCAGCTTGTAAATTGCCCTTGTGGTTGTAAGAGGAGCCGTCGACATATGCTGTGGGCATTCCTTCACATACATTCTCCTCGAAGTACCTGTGATTCGTCAGTTGAGGTTGTGGCGGTTCTTTAGGTTCCGCTGTAGTATGCAGCGTGTCCGTTGAACAGTTTTGGCAGGCTGCTAGCCCGTTTCCAAGTGAGGATTTGTAGTTTTGGGCATATCTTGCCTCGACGTCTCGTCCTTGGAGTGTCATTAGCCAGGTAGCTATGCGTGCGTTGGTCACCACGCCATCTCTGATGCGCTGACTGTTTAGGAAGGTGACCGGCTGATGACAAGTCTCGATGATGACTTTCTGTGCACCGATGTAATTAGAGAAACGCTGTATAGCCCACACAGTGCAAAGCAATGCCTTTTCGCAGTTTGAGTACTTGCATTCTGGGGGAAGCAGCGTTTTGCTGGCATAAGCGACCACTCGTTTGTCTTTGTCATGGAGCTGGTATAGGCCTGCGCTGAGGCACTGATTGGAGAATCCAGCGTCCAGATAGAATTCTTTTTCTGGGTCTGGGTAGGCAAGGCACGGAGCAGAGCACAGGCGCTGTTTGAGCTGGCCCATTGCTGTGTCCTGTGTTTCCGTCCAAACGAAGGGTTCATCCTTTTTCAGGAGGGAAGTTAGTGGTCGTGCGATGTCAGCGTAGTTTTCGATGAACTGACGGGAATAATTGCACACTCCCAGAAAGCTTCGCAGCTCAGAGATGTTAGTCGGCGTCTTTATGCTTTGGATTGCTTGGGTGCGGTTAGACTGTGGCTCGTTGCCGTTTCTTCCGACAAGCAATCCGACATAGTTCACCTTGGTTTTGCACCACTGTCCTTTGTGAAGGGCGATCTTGGCTCCTGCCGTTGTCAGCTGGTTTAGGACGTGATTGATCTCTTTGAGGTGGTCTTCCACACTTGAGCTTTTCATCAAAACGTCATCTACATAGACAAGGTTGCCTCTGGCTCTGGCGTCAGGGCATGCTTTGTTTAGGAAAATGTTGAATTCTGCTGGTGAGTTGGCATAGCCGAAGGGACACCGTGTGAAGGTGTACTGTCGATTGCCAAAGGTGAATGCCAGCTTGTGTTGGTCATCGGGATGGACAGGGATTGTCCAGAACCCGGAGGCGATGTCCAGTGTGGAAAGGATCGTCGAGCCTTTGATTTTTTGGAATTTCTTGATCCAACTGGGTCATAGGCCATCGTGACAATGGAACTTGCTGATTCAACTTGCGATAGTCGATGGTGGGCCGCCATTTGCCGTTTGGTTTTAGGACTGGCCATATCGGGGCAGAGTATGTGCTGTTACAGGGCCGATGACCCCCTTTTCCAGCATGGAGTCAACAATCTCTTGCACTGGCTCGTATGACGCTATTGGAATCTTGTACTGTCGCACAAATGTGGGTGGCGCATTTGGGTTTGTCGGGATGCGCACAGTGTGGATGTTTGTCAGTCCACAATCCAGGGAATCCTTTGCGAAGGAGTCCTTGTATTTGTGCAGAACCTCTTTGAGTCCTTGGCGATCCGCTTCATTGTGGAGGGCATCTGCCTCACTCAGGATCTGTTGAACTTGTGCGTTGAACCCTGCGTAGGGTTCTTCTGCAGTGAGGTCATTTGAGGGGCTTTGGGCCCCGATGGTCACCTGTGTAGGTGATTCTGTCGCAGGCTGTGTTGAGACAGCATAGACAGCGAGATGAGTGTCATCTGTTAGTTCTGACCGGCAGACGCTTTCTCTGGACACCGGCAGAATGGACGTGATGGCAATGACTTCATGCGGTTTTGTAAACGTTACTGTGTCGTCGTATTCATCTGACATTAGCTGTGTGGGTATAGGGCCTATGACAGGTACCATCAGTTCAAAGTCGTGGAATGCCTGGCTGATGAGCCATCCCAGGTGATTGGCTTTGGGAACGTGGATGTCTTGGGCCGTACAGTTGTTGAACAACACATACACAGCACGAGATGACACTTCAATGAGAGGTGTGGCTTCCAGAGTCAGTCCGAGTTTTAGGCAGGTCCTGGAAGGTTGGAAGAAACCTAACTTACTGTTGAGCATTTGGCCAGGTCGCATGTTGAGGCGGACGCTGACACTCTTGCTGTAGGCAGGTATTGTGGCTTCTTGCTCCGTGATCATAGCACATGCGTCTGGCATGGTTTGACCGGATTGGAGATTCTTGAGGTTGACTGACGTTGTCAGTTGGTGTGACAGGGGAGCCCATATGATGTCGTTTACGGTATCAATGCAAGCATTGAGCCGGACCAGGATATCCGCTCCAATGTAGATGTCATGCGGCAGGTCTGAGACAACGAGGAAGTAGTGAGTTAGCTGTCTGTTGTTCCATCGTATGTCCAGAGCGCAGATGATCTTGGAGGTGGCCATGGTTGTCGACCAGGGACTGAGAGGGAAGCGGCTGTGCTTAGCGACATGTGGTAGACACTGATGTCTTTGCTTCAATGTTTTGAATAGCTTCAGGCTGATGGCTGAGTTCTCTGCCCACAGGGCTAGTGCCGTGTCGGACACTGATGTGCCTTGGACATCTATTGCAGTCATGATTCGAAGGGGGCCTGCGTTTGATTCAGGCTCCTGCAGTGAGCAGAGGAGAGGGTCCTTGTCCTTGCTGTTTGTGCTTGGTCCAGATCCTGGCTTTGCTACTGCATCATCGATCAGTGACTTAGGGACGGTGTCTGTGACTTGACACTGCGACTCGTTGGAGTCTAACGCCTGGCAAGGCAGAGGTTCACGGACTTGTGTCCACATCTTTAGGTGCTTGAAGTCTATTAGAGGTTCGAAGCGATTAAGCAGATCTTTTCCAATGAGGAGTGGATACGTTTTAAATGGTGAAACGTATACGGGATGGACGAGGTCCATCGATCCCACTGTTAGGTGAATTGGGGCCACATGTTTTAGTTGTAGGCCCGTGTGGGAGTATGCTTGAAGGTTTAGTTCACACTTCTGGAGTTTGAGGGTTCTGTTAGTCCTCTTTGATCTCTCTTGGATTTCCTCCAGGAGTTCGGTAGACATTAGAGTAATGTCGGCTCCCGTATCGAGGAGGGCTTCGACTCTGATGTGTCGTTCGATGATGATGGAGAGGTAGAATTTTCTGGCTATACCTTTCTCAATGAGATCGCCTAGGAGTTGAGGGACTGGAGTTTGGGAGGAAACAGTTAGGATATCAGGGCTGATGGGGCGTTCTTCGGAGGAGTGGCAGATGACCAAGACAGCACTTTCAGGAACTTGAGGGGTTTCGTCAGCAGGTGTTTGTTGGACGCTGCTGTAATTTGGAGCATTAGGTGTTGAGTTAGTGTCTAACTCTGTTGCTGGGTTTTCAGGTGGGGTTTCGTGTCCATCTGAAGTTAGTGTGATTACGGTTCTCTGAGAGTGAGGTGAAGGAGTGCTGTTCTCCTTGGCTGGTTGTGTCAACTGGTCGCTGCCATCTCGTCCGGCCGCTAGTCAGGCTGAATCTGGTTTCTCTTTCTTTTCCCATTTCCGATCTTCCTCCTTCCGTTGGAAGAATTCTTTCATCATCATTTTCATCAGTTCTTGTGAGTCGTAACACGGTGGTGTCTCTTGTTCCTGTGTGGGTTCAGTTTGAGCTCGGTCAGCTTGGAATCTTTGCGAATTCTTTCGTCGATTCCTTGGGCTGGTTGCTCCAGGGTGAGTTTGTCGTCTTCCCTTGGAGTTTCCATTGGATTCCCATGAGTTTTTTCCCTCTTGAGTTTCCAAATGAGCTTGGCTGGTTCCACGATCTCTCCCAATGACTTTCGTGTGGCCTTGACTGGTCCCATGTCTTTTCCCAGTGGCGTCCAGGTGAGTGTTGACGTCCACGTGGTCCATCCCAGCGTTCGTACCTCGGTTTAGATCGGGTACCAGCGTGGGAGTCTCGTTCTTTGTTGGACGAGGGTGCATTCCACTCCCTGGGTGGCGGCTTGGCATTGTCTTGGCGTTGAGCGCCCTCTAGCGCCAGCCCTCGACTTTGAGTGTTGAAGTCGAGAACGGCTGGGGTTCTGGCATTCTTTTCTGAGGCCATCTTTTGTTTGCCGTAGGCTTTCTGCGCCAAGTCTCGCAACTGCTGAGTATTCATTGTCCGCGGACATGCGAGAACGCCAAGATGGTGGCTTACGCCAGGATGAAGGTTTCGTAGGAAGAGAATTTTAAAGTTCAGTTCATCTTCCATGTCAGGTTCGTTGCGAGTTCCAAAGTATGCCCGTCTGAGTCGGCTGTAGTAGGCTTGAGGAGGTTCGTGACGTCCTTGTCTCGTCTCCAGGGCAGCCACGAGGCCTTGTTCGGACTCAGGGTCGGAGAACTCTTTAATGAGGGCTTCTCGGAGCAGTTGGTAATCAGTCTTTGTGTGAGCAGGCTGCCTGTCCAGGAAGCTGCGAACTTCAGAACTGGATGTCGTTCGAAGTAAATATAGTCTATCTTTGTCCGTAACGTTAGGTCGCATTTCCAGATGGAAATCGATATCTTGGAGATACGCTTGGACATTTGGGCTATTTGGCACGCTTGGGGTGAATTTGCCAATGTTCCTGGCAAGCTTGTCGAGGTCTTTTAGGTCCAAGCCGTGCGATGATCTGTGACTGGTTGCAGCAGATTCTTTTGGCTGAGGTAACGTGATGTAATGTTCTCCAGAGTGAGTTGGTGAATGTTTCAACACCACCCCCTCCATCTTTTTCTCACGTGTCAGTCCAGGAATAGGTGTACCGGCCCTGCTCGGCAGGGGTGAGGTCGATGCGCGTCGTGTCCTTGATGGCTCACGGCGCAGTTCGTAAGCATGCTTGAGTTCCTCTTGGAGACTGTCAGATTCCTCTTTGACGTAGTCAAGCTGTCGTGTTAGACGACTAACCTCGTTTCGTGACTCATCCAGGTGAGCTTCAAGGGCTTTGATTCTGCCGTTTTTATCTCTGAAGTCGGCCTTTGCTTTCTCCAGAAGCTGTTCAGCATACTGTAGCTTTTTGGACCGGTCATCATAGTCTGCCTTGACCTGTTCCAATTCTTGGCTATTAGCTGCTAGGGTTTCTTTTAGCCGGTTGATCTCCTCCTCAGTGCCTTGTTCCGCCTCATCCGACCCTTCCTGTCGTTCCTGAGCTTCAAGTTCCAGCTGCTCTATGCGTCGTTGTGCACGTGTCAGCTCCTGCTGGCGTTGTGCAGCGTGCTTGTCGCTCAACTTGAGGGTGGCGATGAGTGTGTGGCTTAAGGAGCCGGTGATCTTGGCTAATTCTTTGTGATTGTAGCTGTGACTTGGGTCTTGTGTCATGAGGCTTGTTATGTTGTCATCCAGCTGGTCTTGTGTCTGATGTTTTAGTGTTTCAGCAGCCTTAGGGAGGAGACTGTCTGTTGCAATGCTTAGCCACGTTTCCAAATCCTCCCAGTGACCGACATGTCCTGTTGTGTGAGACATGTTTGGGTGTGGTGAGTGGGATCTCGAACCGCGACTGACACAGACCTTGAAAAGAAAAACAAAACAAACAAAACAAACAAACCAAAACAGAACAAATCAACAAACAAGGGGTGTAGATGTGCAATGTAGAATGTGTACTAGTGTTGACTGTGTAAAACAGGTGGGTGTGGTTCTCTGTGACTGTGATCCTCTGGGGGCGTGCTTCTAATTTGTAGCCTCTGTGGGGGAAAAATTGAGCACACACACACAGGTAGCATAGCTAGAGAACAGGTAAAGAGAAGAAGAAGATTGCTTCTAATCAGAGGATTTGTAAATGACAATTTTTTTGTAAGTCTGTGATTGCAATTGGTTTTCTCCGGTGTGAAGGAAAACAATAACAATGACAGCACTGGTCCCGTTAATGGCCAAAATTGACACCACAAGCTAATTAGAGTGTTCGCGTGCTTGAAGTTTTCCGGCGCCTTTCTTCTGTGGACCTGCTTTAACCTGGCGGGGAGGATTTCACAGAAGAGGAAGGTAAATGGAAAACAATTTTGACATGTTCTCAAGTTCCACAAATACCTGTTTTGATTGCTAAAGTTCTCCACTTGTGATCTTCACACAGGCAAAAATCTCAGCAACAGCAGCAGTAGTCAAATTAGAAGATAGCAGCAGGAAGAAGAGAGAGAAAGATGAGAGTAGGATTTAGGATTAGTAACAAAGGTGGCAGCGCTGAGGCGCTGTTGAGTTGATGCACCTAGGGGTTTTGCTTTGCTAATTTTAGTAGGATAAACACACTGGCCTAAGTGTTAAGGAAACCTTAATTTTTTTTTTTTTTTCTTTTGGAGGTTTGCTTACTTAGAAGGGTTTTCCTAATTAGAAAGTTATTATACTCTAGGCTTTGTGATGAATG
This sequence comes from Aspiorhynchus laticeps, assembly GCA_023376895.1. NCBI lineage: Eukaryota > Metazoa > Chordata > Actinopteri > Cypriniformes > Cyprinidae > Aspiorhynchus > Aspiorhynchus laticeps. Next base: position 44,689,259 of record CM041799.1, on the reverse strand, counting down.
TAAATCGCTCCAGTGGTGTTCAGCAGCAAGGCCCACCGCCCGAGCGCACCAGGTGAGCTCCTGTAAGGGTTTTGCCGAACACTCCGCCCCCACCGTATTGCTGTGAGCCTCTCAGACAGCTGTGGCTTTTGGCACAACCGGGCTGGGACTCGGGTGAGTTATGTCAAACGACTGCTGGCCTGAAGAGGGGCGGGGCTAAGTCCCGGTGTCTATCCGTCAGTGCGAACCCGAAGTTCGGCGTACTTCGTCAATAGATTGGCCGGAATGGTATATCCGCACCTTCGCCCAGTCAGCCGTTGACTCCTCCTCCGATACCCGATTGCTAGCCTGCTGCGGGCCGTCACTTTGCAACACTAGGACGGAAATATTCAGGTTTCTCCTCCAGCCTGCACCAGGTACAGTCCGAACGGGTGACTCCGCTTGCTGTAACTCACACTGGAGGCAATTTCACTTCACTAACCAAGCACTAGGGGGAGCCCTATCTCCTATCAGGCCTAAGAAAAGTGAAACCTATAAAAGTTAATTTAATTACAGACGGAGAGAGACCAAACAGGTTTGAACCAAAACTCAGTTGCAACTGAAATTAGAATTTCAAATTAGAAATGGTAGTTCCTAATTCCAATTTTATGATGTTATCATTTAAATTTGATAGGCTTGATTAGGATTAAATTAATCAATAGGGTATCCTTGAGGTAGGATCCTTATTAGCCAATGCTGGAATTAAAATTTCAGAGCAATGATTTATAGTTAAAGATCTAACTTAACGATGTTTGTCATTAATATTAGAAGACACCTGTGATTATAATAATCCTTAAGTATTGAAGCAGGGTAATACAAGCTCTAATGAGTTGCAGATGAAATTAAAATTTCAGAGTCTTATTGGCAGTCATGGATTAAAATCTTAATGATATTTTTCATTAACATTACAGGCGATTACATTTCATTGATCAGCCAATAGTGTTGACATAGGGGAACAGGAACTGTAATTAATTATTAAATTAAATTAGAACTTTCAAATTCGTAATTAATTATTAAATTAAATTACAAATTCCACATACCTAATTTCGTATCCCTAAGCCTGACCAATTACTAATTCCTTGTGTTATTCAAATCATTAGAACAAATTAATCCGTATGGTCTCAATTATAAAGAAAAATTAAAAATATTCCCGGGCCAGACGATCAAACACTTTGATAGTTAATAATTAAGATCTTAATGTTATTGTTAAATTATCAGAGCACACATAATTATCTCAATCAGTCTATGTGGAATCAGAAACTGAAATTACTTTAATGAAATTAATTTAATTTCACATCTGGGATTAATTATGGAATTAAATTATCAATTTCAAATATTTCATAGCAATTCATCCAATGAGATTCTTAAAATCATGAGAGCGCAATCATAATTAAATTAATTATCTTCCTATCAAAGCAATGAGGCTAAGACCCATCATTAATTTATAATAAACCCCAATAGTTATGAAACTAATATCTGCTAAATATGAAACGAAACAAAACAACCTAAACACAACTACTTGTTAAACCCATCTGTGACATCGCTGGTCTCATTTCCTATGAAATGTGTCTCTGTGTCTCTGTGTCTTGCACATTAAAGGTTTATTTAAATTTGTATTGTTAAAGTCCTTTCACCTTAGAAGTTATAAGAGGGAATGAGTGAATTCAGAAGAGAGAAGGAACTGATGTCAACAGTTTTAGTGTGAGTTAAAGTTCGGCTGTGAAGGGTTAACGTATCAGCACTTCAAAAACACACTGCAAACACACACGCATTCAAACCCACATCTACAAAATGCTAGCCTTCAATGCTACTAGCTTTGCAAGCTACTCATTGCTTCAGTTAGCCAAGCTAGGCTGTTGTTTACAACAGCTCAAAATGGCCTGCGCACTTCCTGAGTTACGCGTCACTATGGTGACGTCAGGGAACCTGTCATTTCCGATGCACAGATTTCAACAATCTCAACTCGTTCAGAGAGATATACATTAATCCATAGATTAATTATAAACACCTTTTTGGCCACGGCGAGCCTTAGTACATTAATTCTGTCTAACTTCACAGACAAAACACAGTGGATTTTTCATCACACAATTCATTTTTGATCAAGATCAATAACTATTCTCCCCAGAACGCGTTTGGGCCACTCTTCCTGAGCGCCGCGTCCGATTTCACTCTTTTTAGTGACTCAAAGATTGGCAGAGAAATACACAGGTAGCTAATCTGATATTCTCGCCGGGAGATTAAATAGCATATCCGGAAGTGGAACACGCACAAAACGGATCACGCTATTAAGGCCTTATGGAAGAGAGGAATGAGGAAATTCGCTCATTTGTCTCTTTTGCGCTTCTAGAGCGACTTTTTGTCTTACAAGACAATTCATATACTGCAGTTAATTTCTCAAACAATTAAAATTGCACTTTAATTCATTCAAAACGCATTGCCATGCATACAGTACCACAAACACAAACAAACTCTGTACACTATTTCTTCCGGTTAAAAATAGGCAAAATACAAAAATATGTTTTTCTGATTATGAATATTCAAATCATATTTGCTCGCTTTTTTCCTCCACCATATATGTAGCGAATTAATCACTTACATTGTTTAATTTAGCTGTTTTGTTTAAGCTTTATTTTAGCTTTAGGGGATCTTACGATTTGATATGATCAATTGATATTAATCAAAACGTCCTTATTTAACACTCGTCCAGCGAGTTGTCAGTATATCTGATAAATTCTGTTTATTCTTGTGGCCACAATATAATACAGAATTATTTAAATAACTGTATGACAGTTATGAGCATATAGGTAACTTGATCTGAGCAGGATTTGATTTGAATATTACACACAGAATACAGAACACTTCTCTATAAATCAAACAAGAGTTTATTTGCTATCTTACTACAATACATGAACTAAGCTAAATAACATAAAACAAAATACATACATACACACACACACGCGATGAATTTAATTGAGAATGATTACAATCTAGCACTGTTCTATTTCCACACGATTTTACCCGTGTCGATCATCAAATGGAGAACTATTAATTTTACTTTAGAGATAGATACGACCAGTTCAGCAGAATAAAGGTTTGTTTGGTTACTTGCTTTTAAGTTGAAATGGTGCTGATCGAGGAAACCCCGCGTTTCCCGGATGTTGGGAAACCCCGCGTGTCGCTGTGTGACGTCACTCTTGGGGATGCCCTTCTGTTGTTGCTGGTTTGGTTGCTCTGCGTTGCTTAATGCTTCAAGGAAGTCTGTTTCGATTTCTTATGGCTTTAGATGTTGAAGTTCCTTTCGCGTAGCTTCAGACTTTCAAGAGTTTCTTCAGAGTTTTGACGAAGTGTTGGTTTAGTCTTCAAAACTCGGCCAGGTGTTAAAGGCTCCGAGTTTCAAAGAAGCGCGCGATTTCCGAGCAGAACAGAGAGAGCGTTGGAGAGCGGGGATCCGCTTTTTAAAAGGGACTGACGTCAGAGGCCTTCCGTTCAACCCCCAGAGGCTTCCACCAACCAGATTGTCCCTCTGGATGGAGCTCCACCTACACGGCTCATTTTCCACGCAGCTAATTTGTCTGCTTAGTTATTTAGTCACATGAAGAAAATATCTTTTAACACGTTCTAATCACACATTATTATACTCAATATTAACTTCCCATGCACACCAAATTCTTGCATTTGTCCTGACCGTTAATATGAAACCAAACATAAGGTATTCGACATACATTAATAGCTTTCATGCTAAAACTAACTTAGAAGGGTTCTATTTAAAGATTAGAAATAACACATCCTGCATATACGATATTATAAGTGTAGTCCTCACTTTACAGGAGAAAGTTATACCTCAAAAGATTATAAAAACATACCATTGATTACAATGACACAGTCAGCTTATAAATGACATAAAATACACATTGATATATTTTGTAAAATATATTGTATATATTGCTTTTGATAACATAGCTTGAATAGCAGTAGTGACTACTATCAATTGTCCTTTTGGAACACTTTATAAAAGTCTTTGAGTCTTTTTAGCAAAGTCAATAAACAGAAACAAGCTGGAAGGTTCTGTTCCTTGACCAAGAAGGGCAAAAGAGAGTGCATTCCTTCGGAGGGGGAATGAAGATGAGAGGTGCTGAGCATTATGTTGTTTAGGTCTGTTGAACGTCTGCCTTAACATATATCTGTCTTGTTTGTTGGTTAAATCATAAATTTAGGCGTTACATGATCAGGGAGTCCATAAAGTTTGTCGTTTTGTCCATTGCCAGATGTTTACCTCAAAGCTCTCCTATTTTGAGAGGTTTCTTTACGATGATAACCCAAAGGCATGGCAGGAAATTGGCCAGCCAGTTGGGTGAGGTGCTCTTCCTCTGTCAATTTTATGACTTTGCAGATAGAGATGGAAGTTTCTTTAAGCTTGAGGAATTTTGTGGTTGCACTTAGTGTGTGTGTGTGCGTTCTTTCCTCCACACAGGTCCTACAGAACAGATATTTTAAATTGTAATAATATTCACAATATAACTGAATTTACAGTATTTTTGTTCAAGCAAATGCATTATTGGTGAGCATTAAAGAGACTTCTTTCAAAAACATTTTTTTATTTATTTTTTTAAATACCAATCCCATAACATTAAATACTCATTTGAGTTCAAATTATCATATTATAATAAAGCAATTAGTGGTCATTATACTAAAATATTGAATGATGCGACTCATCAGAATCAAGAGAACTGTGTAGCATATTATGTACCAAAAATAACATTGTGCACAGGATTGAATATTGATTCAGAGCATTTTGCCCTTCAGATTCAAATGTTAAATGTGAGTTTTGAGAAGAGATATTTATCTTTTTTTTACTCTTTAGAATTGCATATGCCTCCCAGGGTAACATCAGTTTCTCCCTCCTACTCTGTGTCTACTAGCCTCCTTTTCTTCCTCGCACTCGTTCCCGGTTCCCGCAGTGCCCCAGAGACAGAAAGGTTGACAGTAGTGACATTCTGATTGGAGCGCCAGGCTGCCCAATTTTAGCACAATTATTTCCCCTCTCTCCTCCAGCCCTATACCACTCTCTTTCAATCCATCTCCTCTCCCTATTGTTAACATTTTATTCTTATCTCGGCTCATGACAGGGATCAACTTAATAATGCAGTCACTTACAAAGGTGACAATGTTTGCTGACTACTCAAAAGGACACGGCAAATAACTTTTTTTGGCCCTTAAAAAGACTCCGTCAGACTTGCCAGCTAAGCTCCTCAGTACTCATTAACGGCACAGGCCGAGTGCACAAAAACCCTCCAGAAGACGACTCTTCTCATTAGAGTAACCCTTTCATGTGCTCCTAAAATGAAGGTCTTGATTTGTGGGAATCGAAGCCCAATTAAATGACTACTGAAGCTCTTCACAATACCAACGGACACAGTGAAAGACACCCACAGACACCCCATAATAATGGGAACTGATTAACTGAGACATTTTAATCCATAATGTGAGACGAAGTTTAGTATTTGTGGTATAATCAATATATGTGACCATGGACCACAAAACCAGTCTTAAGTGACAATTTTTCGAAATTGAGATTTATGCATCAAAAATCTTATACAGCTGAATAAATAATCTTTGCATTGATGTATGGTTTGTTATGATAGCACAATATTTGGCTGAGATACAATTATTTGAAAATCTGGAATCTGAGGGTGCCAAAAAATCAAAATATTGAGAAAAACACCTTTAAAGTTGTCCAAATGAAGTTCTTAGCAATGCATATTACTAATCAAAAATGAAGTTTTGATATATTTACGGTAAGAAATTTACAAAATATCTTCATGGAACATGATCTTTACTTAATATCCTAATGATTTTTGGCATAAAAGAAAAATCAATAATTTTGACCCATACAATGTATTGTTAGCTATTACTACAAATATGCCCCAGAGACTTAAGACTGCTTTTGTGCTCCAGGGTCACATATATGCCTTCTTAAATACACCCGACATGATTTGGTGGGCACCAAAGAGTTGCTCAATTCAAAATGTCCAAAATAAGATTTAAAAAAAAAGTACAAACCAAGTGTGAAATGACAAAGCGTCGAACACCTGCAGCAAAACTTGCCCCTGAAAGTACTTAAGTACTTACAGCAAATCCAAAAATACTCCAGTCACTGACATGCTATAATGCAAAAATACAACGCATCTGATAATACAGATTTCTGCATGTGCAGGTTTTGTGGACTATGACTATGGTGTGTTTGTTGTACTGTTGGTTGCTAGTAGGGGGTTCATTGTGTAAGAACACATAGAAACCAACTCTACACTGACTTGGTGACCTCCACAGTGTTAAGTGCTGTCAGTGTGAGTGTTGCTGCCTACACTGAAATTCGGTCATTCATTTTCAATGAGAGCTGGTGATTTGAGGTGATATGAATGACAGTGACTGCTGGCAGTGGGACAAAGGTGAGTAGAGTTTAACTTTATACAAACAAGCAGTGACATAATGCCATCTCCAGTGAGATTTCACTAGTGATCATAGCTATTTATATGTAAAGTGTGCATCAAAACAGCATCTAAATCTTCAGTCATATGAATCACCTTACGTACATGCTTACAAATGCATTATATGCATCCTTTTGGGTTCACAGAATATTAACTTCATGCAATTATTAAGTTGGATTGATTGTATTTACTAATTACATATGTTCAGTGTCATCACAATTAACATATTTGAGATTATAACTGATGATATTCTGTGATTTCTGATGCTGTATTTAGCCTAACTTTCTTCATTTTGCTTCATACACAACCATTCAAAGGTTTGGAGTCAATACGATTATTAACAAAATTAATACTTTTATTCAGAAAGGAAGTATTAAATTCATAAAATTGATAAAAAGTAAGATTAAATACAATTGCAAATTACTATTTGACAATGAAGACTGGAGTAATGGCTGCTGAAAATTCAGCTTTGCATCACAGAAGTAAATTATATATATTTTTAAACACATTAAAATATGAAACAATTATTTTCAATTGTAATAATATTTCACAATATTATACATTTTCCTGCATTTTGAATCAAATAAAACAGCCTGGATTAAATTTACTGACCCCAACAGTAGTGCATGCATATAAAAGCATATTGTAAAACATAAATAAATAAATAATGGCACTGTTGCATTTATTTACCCGCTACATTTTATTATATGGTGGATAGGTTTAGGGTAACAATATAGTTAATGGATCCCAAAAATAATGGTAAAATCTAACTATTCAAATAAATTTCTAATATAAGTAATATAAAGGATGAATACAATTTTGATTGTTTGTTTCTAAAGCTGTGCATATATGTGACCCTGGAGCACAAAAGCAGTCTTAAGTCTCTGGGGTATATTTGTAGCAATAGCTAACAATACATTGTATGGGTCAAAATGATCAATTTTTCTTTTATGCCAAAAATCATTAGGATATTAAGTAAAGATCATGTTCCATGAAGATATTTTGTAAATTTCCTACCATAAATATATCAAAACTTAATTTTTGATTAGTAATATGCATTGCTAAGAACTTCATTTGAACAACTTTAAAGGTGATTTTCTCAATATTTAGATTTTTTTGCACCCTCAGATTCCAGATTTACAAATAGTTGTATCTCAGCCAAATATTGTCCTATCATAACAAACCATACATCAATGGAAAGATTATTTATTTATATGATGTATAAATCACAATTTCGAAAAATGGACCCTTATGACTGGTTTTGTGGTCCAGGGTCACATATTATAGATGCTGTCAATACATCCCTACTGTACGTTATAGCACATGTGCACAAATCCGTGCATGTAAACATTATACGTGAATAGTAATGAGATCAGATCAGACTACCAATAAGAGGGCGACAGCGGCGCTCACGTGATCACCATCAGACGCAGTCCCTCATATCACCTCTCACTGAAAACTAATGACTTCTGGTCGCTCTGTCGCTGTAAATCTGTCTGCGGAAGCACAATACGTGTGAGGTTCGTGTTAGTTTTGCAGAGGTGTCTGTCTTTCTGGTTCATTTAGTGTAATTTACTGCATTGCCTTCTAGCCCTGTTATTTATTTGGGAGGATGCTGATGGAGCAAGTGTTCTGGAGCACAGCAGGACTCAGGCTCATTTGCATCTGTGTGGCGCTGAGCGTCTGCGTGTCTGTCTCAAGCCACCACTCCACCTGAGTACACCAAGCATAATCAAATTACACTAAAATACACCAATAAATCATCCGGGTACATAAACAACCTGCGTGATTTTTAATCACTAGACTAAAACAAGAGCTTATTGGTGGTACTCGCTGTTAGGTCTTGTGGAATAAAAGCAGGAACGAATCGGTGAACATTCGTAAATTAGCCGAGATTTATTGTTTACTTTAATTTATGCCCTCATGCGGTGAGATCCAAGGGGAGGTCAACAGTATGTCAAGTGCTGGTTTAAATAAACCATGAAATTCAATCTGCACACAAGCAAGAGCTCGCTGCAGTCTATCTTCATGTAATCTGTATCCTAACCTTGCTGTGGGGCACTCGTACTATAGCAGACCCTTACTGCTGGCTATTTGAAGCTTGCATTGCAGGATAACATTTACACACACTGATTCTTTCTAATGCATGCCTCATTAATTTTAATGAATGCACTCAATATCTGGAATAATACTGACCTTTGACTCAGCACAGAAATGTCAGCTTTCTTCCATTGTACTAATATGATATTCTGATAAACCGGGGAAGGTCAGTAAAATGTCATACTACATTGTGTCTAAATGTAATAACTTCTGGATACAATCATTTAGTTTAATTTGATCTCAATAAATTCAAAGTTTCTGTGAAAAATACGTAATGTTTGAATATTATTGAAGATAATATTTATTAGTCTTCCAATTCTGAATTATCATACTCTTTTACATTAACATTTCATTATAACTACAATACGCCATTATCAAATATAATATTTAACGTACATTCAAATAGGAATACAGATATTGTCATATAAATCAAAAATTCATTATATTTTAATGATTTGAATGGAAATATAACTAATGACCTGTGAAGCGTTATGTAATGCACTTATGTTCATCAACAACCTATGAATTAAAGCACTGATATTTATTATATATTCATATTTGGTAACACTTTAGAATATGGAACACTTAACTATGACTTTTCCCTCAATAAACTCCTAATTTGCTGCTTATTAATAGTTAGTAAGGTAGTTGTTAAGTTTAGGTATTGGGTAGGATTAGGGATGTAGAATAAGGTCATGTAGAATAAGTCATTAATATGTGTTTAATTAGAACTAATAAATGGCTAATATTCTAGTAATATGCATGCTAATAAGCAACTAGTTAAGAGACCCTAAAATAAAGTGTTACCTGATATTTATACAAGTATTATTTGAATAGGTGGTGACACTATAAGAACAATTATCACTATTAACTTGTTGCTTATTAGTATGCTTATAATTAACATATTGGCTGTTTATTAGTGCTTATAAAGTACATATCCTGCATGAACATATTCTACATCTCTAATCCTAACCAATACCTAAATTTAACAACTACCTTACTAACTATAAATAATCAGCAAATTAGGATTTTATTGAGGCAAATGTTGTAGTTAATGGCTTGCTAATGGTGAGAATTGTACCTTAAAATAAAGTGTGACCGAATAGGTTTCAACATTTCTGAAAAATTCACATATTCAACTGTAATGACACATACTTCATCAGAAACTGTACTGAAATTAATCCAATTCATTTCTGGAACAATACTGACATTTGCACAAAAATGTCAGAATATGTTGAGATTTTTACACTGAAAAAACTATGGTGTTAAACACATTGAATTAAACGTGAAATTTTGAAAGAGGAAAGACTGGTATAGTATTTTCTTGTAAAACATTTAAATTAACTTTTTTTTATTTACAACTTTTTTACAGTAAAGATCACAGACAAAACACATACGGAACAGCCCTGTAAATACAAAAGTATGGTTATGTGACTTCACATGTTTTTGTTTAAAGCATGTCACCTGTGTCCTAAAGGCAGACTGTTCCTCCTTCATTGTCTGTGATGTTTGACAGCTTTCACTTCTATTCTGTCATAATCACACCGGGGTTGTAGCATGCTGCATTAACACTTCACACACTGTACAGTGCCACTGAACAAAGCAGAGCTCAAAGCCATGAACACAGACATATACGTACACAGTGATGCATATAGCTCCGAGGGAGAGGAACAACAGGTGTCTATTTAGTGTACCCTGAGGACCCACTCTTTCACATTAAACTAACTTCTCTTACCTCTCATCTCTAATCCTTTCCCACACGATTCACTGGCTCCCGTCATTCCCTGCTGGACAGACTCTGGGACCAGAGTACATGGATGCCATCTGTGTGTCTTCCATCTGAACAAGAGATGAAGGTTTATAGTGATGGCTTGATGTTAGAAAAGAGACCCCAGCATTGCTGCCAGGAAATACATTTTTAATGCATCTTTATAGTCCATGATAGGCACTTATAAATATACTAGGTATTATTTAGATAGTATAAAATATGAAAAATAATACAAGGATGTAAATAGCAGACCTTCCAGTATAAATGCACTGCATATCAATAGAACTCTGGTTAGAATACTTAAACCAGTGTTAACCACATGTGTTTATGACACATAGAATTAAGTGTCTTTCTATTCAGGGGCTATAACAGGACAATGACGTTCACTCCATGTGACCCAGGTCTTGCCTTGCAAATAAGAAGAAATATGGCTGTTGAATAAATCCTATAAACCAGTAGTAATGAAGTGCTGCATTAAATGAATGACCAGGGGCGGATTTAGTGAATTGGGGGCCCCAGGCAAATATAGGAATGGGGCCCTGTACATTTGCACACATTTATCTATATCAACCTTGAGGTTTCTTTTTTGTCGTGATGCTTGCTGCTGCACAGTGGTGCCCCATAGTTGTGTCCAATGTTTCTACATTTTTCATGTACATGTTTAATGGGATTCTTTCATTTACATTTATTCATTTAGCAGACAGTTTTATTCTTTCATGCTGTAGACCACGAAATAGCAATTGATTTACCATTGAGATACAAGTTTTAACAAAAAGTTTTAACTCTAATATTTAAAACGGGTTTATGTGGGTGGATTTTCGCATTGGTCTGAACAAAAACTGCAGACTGGATTATTGAAAATAACATTCATTCTCTGCCAGGGATGCTCACTTCCGTTTGGATTTCGCCCTTTATCAGGTAAAATGAAAATGCCATCAAAACTTTTCTGAAGACAATCGGTTCCCTTCAGAGGTTCATTCATATAAAAACTTGAATTAGCGAGAATGAGAAAAGTGTGAAAAAATATAGCCTATATTGACGAGGAAAGTCCACTGATAACCAGTGTAAGCCTACATTTAATTTTAGTAATTTTAACTTAGGGCTGTCAATCGATTCAAATATTTAATCGCATGATTGTCATGAGTTAACTCGTGATTAATCACAACTTAATCGCACATTTTTATCTGTTCTAAATGTACCTTAAATTAATACTTTTCACGTTTTTAATACTCTAATCAACATGGGCATGGACAAATATGGATGCTTTTTGCAATATATGTTTATTATTAATGAAACCATAGTTAACAGAGCATGAAGAGTAGACATGTTTCATATGTCATAGATGTTTTCAAAGAGCTTTTTCATGTCTATTAGACACATGGAAAAAAAAGAACAGAAATACTGGGTTCCTATTACTTCTCTTTCTTTGTACTGAGCAATTTACTGACACAAACCTGTTTACATTTTCACAGGACAGGGCAGCTCACTTCTGAACATACAAAATGTACATTTATTATTATTAGATTTGTTTGCCTCTCTGTGCTACATACTGTATTTTGATGCAGCTAAATTCTCAATAAAACAGTTTTCATTGGTATATTTTTTCTGTTTCTGTTGTCAGACAACAGGATGAATATGAAATAGTGACTGAAACACGACCCATTAAGACTACATAACCAGCTCTCCCTTCCAAGATGTTAATCTGCACAAAAATCCTGATTTATAATCGTGCCGTCTTCTGACAAAATCAAATAGGCTACACATAAGATAAAGACCATAGCTGTGCTGTGATTTCGGCTATACTTGCATGTAAAATTAGAGAAGCATCATAATATGTGTTTTAACTGAAAGTGAAGCTCCTTTCAGCCGCTCAACAGAGCAGACGCAGAGAGAGAGAGAGAGAGAGAGAGAGAGAGAGAGAGAGGCGTGCGCGCGCTGGGAAAAAGAGACCTCGCGCTCGTGCGGCAGTCAGCTTCAGATGCATAATATTTATATTTTATGTTATGTTATATATTATAATTATATATTATGTAAGTTATATATATATTATAACAGGATACACAAGAAGCACGTTCAACTCAGACACGCAGACGGTTGTCGTGGTAATAAACACCGTTCTCGTGTCCGCGCTTAATGCGCATCTCGTATATGAAAAGCATTTTAGGGGGCCCTTGGCTTTTGGGGGCCCTAGGCAGTCGCCTACCTTTGCCTAATGGGTAAGTCCGCCCCTGTGAATGACTTTGTTTCAGCATACTAAACAGTTTATCGTCAATAGTTTTAATTACAAGGGATTTTAATGGCAGATGCCAATGCTGACTTCTAGAGATCAGAGCGGTTAATATGAACTAATACATTCACTGGTTCACTGCAAATACTCCATGCAGGTTCTAAATTAATTTGACAGTATTTAATATTAGATCATTCAAGCTGCATGCATAAAAAAACACATAAAAGGACGAAGAAAATTCAGTTTGAAATTATTGTAATTTATACGACAGGGCTGTTGAATGCTAGAATCTGATTCAATGGTTTATTAACTTTCTAAGGTGTGCAATTATTTTCAGGGAAACACATGGCTAAAGTAGTTCCAGGCAGGTTTTGACCGCATTACATGTCCAGATCACTCCGCCAAATGATTTCAGTTATGTCAAAGGTCCTTACAGCCTACAACAGTACAAGAATCAAAACCAGCAAATTAATATAGTAAACAACAAGATAAAAATGACAAATTATTTCCATGTTTTTGCCACAAAATTTTGTTGTATTATGCACTATCAATGGCTCTGTTTGTAACTAGATCTAAAATGACATTTAGGAATTATCAACGGAGGCACTTTAAGAACAAAAACCTGACGAATGTCTTGAAATCATCTGAACTATATCATGAGGTGTGTTAACTCTAGTAAAAGTGCAATAACTGACTCCAGTAAATTGAATTATTAGAAAATAATGCACACCCGAGGCTCCACTTCACGTCATGGACACCTCAGGTGTGCATTATTTTCTAATAACACAACGACCCATCGTCAATTATTCCTTACTAACATGCAAACATTTGGAGTTGGTAAATATTTGTAATGTCTTATTGTCACCAAGGCTGAATTTATTTAATTAAAAGACTGTAAAACAGTCATTTGTAACTTATTCCTGTGATGAAAAAAATGTGGATTTGATGCTCAAGAAACATTTCTTATTATTATCAATGTTGAATTTAGCTCTGTTTAGTATTTTTGTGTGATACATTTCTTTCAGGATTTATTGATGAATAGAAAGTTTAAAATAACCTTATTTATTCGAAAATAGAAATCTTTTGTAATAATGTAAGTCTGTTACTTTTGATCAATTGAATGCATCCTTGCTAAATAAGTTTTTTTTTAAAGCAAAATAAATAAATAAATGTACTGACCACAAACTTTTGAATGTTATTATATGTCAGCTGCACTGCGGTTATTCAACAATGCCCTGTGACCTTTCATGCATTCAGAAGCATTGATTGAGGTTTATTTGCATGGTGTAAAAGCATGAAAGAGTCACACAATGCTCCAGAGCAACAGTGTTTGTGTTTGTTTTAAATGGGGCAAAATGACAGAAACAAACTGCTATCTGTTGTAACTATGACTGTGTTAAAAAAACAACCTGCTTCTATTTGTGAATATACTTAACAGAATAACAATTAAATAAGTTATTACAACTGCAAAATCACATTCACATATATGCATGAGTCACTCGCAAATAGCTTGGCATTTACTTGCGCAGTAAATTACAGCAACAATGTGTGCATTTTGAGGATAGTATTGTAAGCTTACAAAACAGCATATAATATATGTATTCATGCATTTCATTGCATGCGATTCTGAACTGCTGGGTGCATGTGTAAAATGTGTTTTGATACCATCAACTCCACAAAACTAAAACTGGCTGGACTACAAACATTGTACCGGTCTAGCTGATAAGTTGGTAAACCACTAGTGCGATTGCAGTTTATTCACCTGTAAATAGGACAAAGCAGAAGAGCCTCACATTCTCTCTCCTCATATAAAGTATCTGGACACTCTTGACCCCCATCGGCCGCCCGCTGGATGATGATCCTGTATCGTGACTGTGAGGGCACGCTGCTGTTCACTGCACAGTACACACACAAACAAAACATTACTTTCACCCATCTTTCACTTTATTAGTATTCTGACAGCGATTACCACAGCAGGAACAATTCAAAGAGCTCTTTAGATAAGAGGTAATGATATGATTCTCTGGTGGAGTTCCCTGTATGGATCCTAAGCTGATGTAATGACTTCATTTAACAGACATTGTAAGGCTCATTACACATTGCTAATTACTAAAAGACTGATAATAGCACAATTAAGAAGGCACTCTCATTAAGAAGACCCAACAGGGTAAAGCACACTATTTACAGAGGGGATATCAGTTATTTACAACATTTCTTCAAATGTTACCATTTGATTCAATCATAATAAATGCTTGTTTACTCCTGGTTTCTTTAGTGGAAGTAATTGTCAATTAATAGTCTCATTAAAGTGTAATAAAACTGTTATGTGAGTAAGAATGAGCTACACGTGTGTGGTCTGGCTTTCACCGTGTTTACAGCAGATGTGCGAGACATCTCTAGCAGTCTGGAGTGTGTGAACGTGTAAATCCTGTTTTCATTATCAACACACTGTCCTCATGGAGGTAATGCATTCTAGATTATAATAACAAACTGTAAATATTATGCTTTTTCTCTTTGGAAAATAAAGACATTATTAGATAAGAGGTATGAGTCAAAATATTAGGCTATGTAGTTTTCAATCAAATGTATTGGAATATTCTTAGTTCAATATATGCAATGTTCATCCACAGCATTTTTTAAGCCAAAATTTATTTATAGAAAGGCACTTACTAGTAAAAACTAGCAAATCCATGTAGTTTATTTTTTTTACTTTTTTATTCAAAGTCCCTTTTAAAGAAAGGCATTGCTTAAATTCTTTTCTAGTCTTTTTAAAAAACATTTTGTTTACTGCTGTCAAACGATTAATCGCATCCAAAATAAAAGTTTTTGTTTACATTATGTATTTGTTCTGTGTTTATTTATTATGTATATATAAACACACACACACATTAAGTGTATATTTTGAAAATATTTACATGTATATACATTAATATTATTATATTTTATATTCTAAATAGATATTTAATATATAAACAACATATTTTTCTTAAATATATTCATGCATGTGTTTGTATTTATATATGCATAATAAATATACACAGTACACACTCATAAATTATGTAAACAAAAACTTTTATTTTGAATGCGATGAACCGCAATTAATCGTTTGACTGCACTAATTTTGTTATTTATTTATTTTATGTGGAAAGAAAGTTAACACAGGTCTTTCTATACTATACTTTACAATGTCTTTTAAAGAGCTTAGGTACCAAGATTTTCAGTTAAAAATAACATTTCAGTCTTTCCAAAAAGTTATTGCATGGCTTCAGAAGTCTTATGGACCACCTTTACGATACATTTGAGGTGCTTTTTTTTTTGGTCCTTTATGGAGCTAGATATACAGTACTGTTCAAATGTTTAAGGTCAGTAAGAATTTTTAAGATTAATCAATACTTGTATTCAGAAAGGATGCATTAAGGAGCTTTCACACCAGTTCTAGGAACTAGCCAGCAGGGTGGCTCCCAGAGAACCAATTTCTCCATCGGGACACTTTCCTGATTGCATTCGCACCAGCAGTGGAAAGAGACTTCTTTATTCACAGCATTTACCAACATGAACAACCAGTGAATGGAGGACGCAGTGATCGGAGCTGTTTTGTTGTGTGCCGTGGGTTCCATGATAACGAAGATAGAATGTAAACGCACAATTTACACGATTGAAAGAGTATGAAAATCTGACTAAATCTCCTATGACAATATCATCGATGCTGAGAAAAGAACATGACGCTGCAGACAGCAAATGCCGTTATTGCCATTTTCCATGCTCTTGGAGTAAATATTTTTATATGGCTTTTTAAAAATGCCGGGTAGCCGTTGTTTTGTATGTGTTTGGCCAATCAGTGTACACTTACATCAATGATAGTTCCTATAGAACTGTTTTAGACCCTACTCTGAAGCAGGAGCTAATGTAGTTCTCCCAAACTGAGTTCTTAGAACTAAATACGCTCCTAGGTCCTGCGGTGTGAACACGACAAAAACCTGGAAATTCTGACGATAGTTCTAGGAAATATGAAAAGGTTCCTCCGATACGAAAGCCCGGTGAGAGTGAGAGTGAAGACATTTATGTTACAAAATATTGCTATTTCCATTAAATGTTTAAATTCTTTTTAATTTTCTATTCACCAAAAATACATAGTTTCTGCAAAGATATTAATCAGCACAACTGCTTTCAACATTGATGATCATTATACATGTTCCTTCAGCAACAAATCAGCATATCAGAATGATTTCTGAAGGATCACGTGACGTTGAAGACTGGAGTAATGATTCACTTTCACAGAAATAAATTATATTTTTATTCAAACAGAAAACAGTTATTTTAAAATGTAACATTATTTCTGCTATTACTGCATTAAAGGAATATTCAGTCATCATCTACTCAGCCTCAAGTTGCTCCAGACCTGTATGAATGTCTTCTAAATGATGACAGAATCTTCTTTTTTTTTTAGTTGACTATCCCTTTAAGAGACAAAAATATTTTTATAAAATTACAGACCCCAAGCTTTTGAACAGTAGTGTTGTATGGTAATTACTTATGTGCTCCGCGGAAAAACAAAAGCATGCTGTCTTGGAAGGACATGAGCGTGAGTAAATAAACACTTTTTATTTTCAGGTGAGCTCTGCTTGTAAGTGACGTACCACTGAAATGTCACAGCTAAAGGTTGTGTGAAGAGATTGTATCAATACCTGGCAGGCATGTGGTAGGGCAGGCTGTCCATTCACTGAAAGGAGTCACAATGCAATCTTTCTTACAGGGCAGTAAACAGGGTTGAATGGTGTCTGGTCGGGCAGATTCTGGACACCTATGACACACAGAGAACAGAGAGAAGGAACATTGTTTCACGATCAGTGATAAGCTGTCTTGATTCACACCACAGTCACTCTGTCCTTGACCTTCTAGCACGGGTGCAGATATCATCTGTGCTGACTTTAAGTACAGCTTGATTTACTGTACCCCACAAACCCAGACATGATCATGTACAGATACAACACAGTTACAATGACACTATCTGAGTAACAGAAGATCACGAGCACACTGTAGGGGAAGTTGATGTAATATGTCTTACCAGCAGAGGCTGCAGCTGATCGTATCTGAGTGAGTATACGGTAAAGGTGAGTTATTTTGGTATGAGAGACAAGAAGCGAGAGGTTATGTGAGCTTTTATATTTCTTAAGAGAGAACGCCCACACTGCTCTCTAGACTGTAGTCTCTCATCTAAAGTGTGTTTATTATTTGGCTCTGTACAATTTTTGATCCTGATTGGTCAATCAGTGTTCTAAGCTCATATTTGACTCTGTACTGTATGTGTCAATCAATTTCCATCATACAACGCTGTGAAAAAATAGTAAACCCAATTAATTTTTTCCCCAATCATACAGTATGAGGACCATGCAGTACCATTCAAAAGTTTAGGAATAATAACAATTTATTTATTTATTATGTTTTTGAAAGAAGTCTCTTATGCTCACCCAAGCTGCTTATTTGATCAAAAATACAGTAATATTGTGAAATATTATCACAATTTAAAATAACTGAAATGCATTAAAATATTTGGTAACACTTTATTTTAGGGTCTCTTAACTAGTTGCTTATTAGCATGCATATAATAGAATATTAGCCATTTATTAGTAATTAAGCACATATTAATGACTTATTCTACATCCCTAATCTTACCCAACACCTAAACTTAACAACTACCTTACTAACTAATAATAAGCAGCAAATTAGCAATTTATTGAGGGAAAAGTCGTAGTTAATAGTGAATAAGTGTTCCCTATTCTAAAGTGTTACCAAATATTCTATTTTAATACATTTGAAAATGTAATTTATTCCTTTGATGGCAATGCTAAATCTTCAACCACCATTACTCCAGGCTTGAGTGTCACATGATCCTTCAGAAATCATTCTATAATGTTTATTTGGTTCTCAATAAACATTTATTATTAATGTTGATATCAGTTGTGCTGCTTAATATTTTAGATGAGTTCAAAATAGCAGCATTTAATGGAAATAGAAACCTTTTGTGACATTATAAATGTTATAACTGCCCCCCCCCCACACAATTTTTTTTTTATTTAATGCATCCTTACTGACTCCAAACGTTTTGGATGGTAGACTGCAACAAGTTTATAGTTATTTGTTAAACAAAAATATCAACAGAATTTCAATCGTCTTCTGTGGGGGGAAAAATAAGTACACCCCCACATTTGCGTTCCATGGGGTGTACTTACTTTTTCACAGCAGTATACATGTTTCATACCTTTCCTAGAACTTTGTGCTATCGGGTTCTTTTAACATTTTAAAGGAAATGTAACTTAAATCAATATTTCATGCACTGATTTATTTGGTAAACAGCCATGTCGCAGGAGGGATAATAACATTCTCCCTGGTATATATATAAGGGATAATGCACATGCAAGCGGTCATATTCACAAAACAAACCCCTTGAGGAAACGAGAGCCTCTTTTTTTTGCGATAATGACTGGATGACTGTGCATGATCCCTTACATATGCACCAGGGTGTATATCCTGCTGTCTGTCTCATTCATGTGTGTCCTTGTGAGTGTGAGTATGTGCATGCTTTTGTTTGAGAGCATGTTGCCTCATAGAGAACGTCCAACCCAAAGAGCTGGATTCTGGACATTTCATTTCCAGGCTTGGTTCAATTCCCAGCATGCAGCAGCTCTAAAGAGAGGCAGCAGGGCTCAGCAGGGCTCTACCAACTATACAAGCTTTGGAGACCAGCAAACAGGACACATCAAAGCAGGGAACAAGAAAGAACAGAGGCATGAATCATCTGCTTCTCTCTCACTTTTGTGCTCTGTGGAGCAGAATGTCATTACAGAGGGCAATCACCCAAAGACAATGATGCTACAGAGCTTTAGGAAAGAATAAAAGAGTGGGTGGAGGATAAATGCAAGAAATCAGTAGAAAGAAAGACAGAACAAAGGAGATGACAACAGGTTGGCTCTGTCTTTGCCTCTAGATGGAAACAAAGCATGAATAAAGCGTGAGTATGGAGTGCTCCAACATTAAATGTATTTGGATGAGACATGTTTGCAGTCATTGTAAAAGCACACATTAAGTCACATGACAAACACAATGAGATGTTGTTTTCATTCCAGCACAGAAACTCTGACTCAAACAACGGCATAAATTTGGTCAGATTAATTCCAAAAATCATTGTTGCAATCATTTGGTGAGGCAAGTGGTGCAGAAATTACACATTTCTGCTTAATAATAATAGCAATATTAATATATTAATTATAATAACAAAACCACCAGATTCACATGGTTCATTACCCTATCTGTTGTAAAAATAATTAATGGAAAAATTATGATTATTCTTTTTTTTTTTATCATATTGCTGTTGCCAGTGCAGAAGCACATATTGCACATTTTCACTATATTATTATTATGGCAAATTGTTTTATTACAATTATTATTAATACTAAATACAATGATTTTTTTTAAACACTATTTTATCATATGGCATCACTCACATTGTTGCTGAAAGACAAATAGGAATCAGACAAACATGGTTGCATTGCACCTGTCTAGAACCTGGTTTGTTTTCCTCTTTATGCAAGCATATCAGGAGAAGAGTATTAATAAAGAAGCGGTCTAGCAGCAGTACGATAAACAAACATCTCCCTGTTGGGTCATTTCATATATCAGGGTGTTTAAATAGCTCAGCCCTGCTGTTTTAAATAAAGTGGAGATCTGAACACACTCCACCTGATGAAACATCAGCTGAACACACGCTATGTAACTGATGCTCGCTTCTCGCTGCCTCCAGCACATACATGATATGATATGTGTGTGACACAAACACATACATTTACTCACTCCATCAAACACATACATGCTGCAGTACGTCCATCTGTGATTTATGAGTGAGAGCAGGTGTGTGTGTGTGTGTGTGTGTCAACAGATCACTATAAACCAGAGTGTGATTTGTCCTTTACTGACTGCAAAGAAGCCTAGATTACCAATTAATTTGTAAACACAGCAGTATTTGACACCTCCTTCTCCTTAACACACACTATGCCTTTCAAGCTCTTACAAACGCTCTCCTGCTGTGAACTCAACACAGGGTTTATATTGCAAAAATAAATAAATAAATCATTCTTGTTTCTCAGGAAAAAAAAAATACATTTACTTCAGAAGTAAAACTGTGTAATACATGAAAATTTGATTTTAGAGAACTTTAAAAATTCTATACTAAATGTTCTTTGATGCATGCTTTAAATAAACAAAATATAATAACAAAATAAAAATAATAATAAAAAAAAAAAAAGTGAAGAAGCTCACTAGGTTTTCTGAACAGAGTTACTCTTAAAATCGTATGCAGTTTTGCTTCTCAGGTAAATGCATCTTATTTCAAGTATGTTTAGAGATTTTTACTGATATGAGAAAAAAACTGGCATGTGATTCCAGACAGCTTCTCTCTCAGAACTGAGGTCAAGCTGAAACCTATAACCAGGCCGGTGAAATACACCAGCCCATAAACTCACTTTTACGTTAGTGTCATTAATATAAAATAAAGAAATGGATAAATGGCTGCATTATTTAGGAGTCATTTTTCCTGATGCACAACACAATATCTTCTCCATGCAATGCAATAGAAAATGTTATATTACCCAAGTGCCATTACAACACTCCCACAGGAGACATTTATCAAGAAAAGAGCTGGAGCAACATGCACCCCCCCCCCCCCCTCATACAGGAGACAGAGAGAATCAGTCAGGCCTCACATCACAAGACTGAGAGAGAATACTGACAGACTCAATGTACAAGATACGCTTTCAGCACAAGTAAACCAAGCACTCCTCTCTTGAGAAAAGGTCAGGGAAATGTGAGACTCTTGAGAACCGCTTTCAGTTTTTTACTGTACATTTTATTCATGCTGTGTAAAATAACCTGCAGCAAGCACCAGCAATATTTTTGAATCTCAGCTTCTGCGGCTCGAGCGAAGATGTTTGAATGAAAAACTATCAAAGAGGGATTTCAGAATTGCGTAGCAAAAATACACGAAACACTAATTCCCAATTTTGCTGTTCACACACATCCCAGAGAAGCATCGTCTAATAATATCTGCTTTATTTACTGCTCTGATCAAACAAAACGTGCATGCATTATAAACATTATTATTAACATTACTAGACTTGCACTCATTTTCTAATGCCGAGTTCACTCTGCACGATTTTCAAACTCGTCGGATCGCCGTTGTTTTCACACTGCAGGACTATCTGGGGTAGGATTCAGTCGCTGCTGTTTTCACATTGCACGATGGATCCGCGACAGGGGGTTTCACATTGCACGATTTCACAATAGGAAGAATCGCCGACAACTCTGTCTGATCCACAAATACAGCCAAACGCACGAGAAGTGATAAGGAAATAAGAAAGATCACGCTGATATTATGGTCTATAAGTCCTCCCCGAACACACAATAATTAATAAAGATGATTTAAACATACTTCTGCTGTGAAATCTCTATGTACACAAATCTAAGTAGCCTACTTGAAAGTGAAACCAACGTGTTGTGCATTTTATAATGAGTTTATTTCTAATAGCCTATAAAAGCCCTCGAAGTGATGAAAAAGAAAATGCAATACATACGTATTTTGCTCTTTATAGAATAATATTATTTACAGGAAAAACCCTAGCCTCTTCTTCATCTTCATGCAGCCTACCTGTTTTGTGTATTCTAATGCTCACTTTGTAAGAAAAAAAAAAAAAAAAAAAAAAAAAAAGACCTTCTTGAACTTCCAGCTGCCCTGTATCTTGCTCTCTCATTGGCTGTAGGTCATCGCCGATGTATTTCTCAGTCAGAACCGGTCAGAACTCATTCACACAGCAGGCTTGTGAATCGCCGACAGCTCCAGATATTTAGCATGCCAAATATTTCGTGGGCGTCGGCGACACATCGTCGATTCCCTCAGATCGCGTCTTTGATAATTCACACTGCACGATTGTCACGCGCGGAAACGAGCACCGAGTTGCCTCCGATCTCGGGCATTTGTCGGCGATTCATCAAAACCTGTCGGCGAGTGAAAAATCGGGCTAAAATCGTGCAGTGTGAACTTGGCATAACCGCTTGGTTTCTTAAAAAACTAGTTTCACACTAGCTTCTCTATTATTGTTCTATTCTATCTATTCCTTTTCTTTTTATTTATTATACAATTAACAAAAGCAAAAAGGCCTCTAACACTAGCTTGCTCTATTCTTTTTCTATTCTATCTGTTTTATTTTTATTTATTATATAATTAGAAAAAAAAACAACCTTGCTGCGTGTACTGTGTTAAGCTGAGACTTGTTATATCACTTGTATATCATTGCTCTTTTGTTGATTCTGAGTGCTTCTATTGTCCTCATTTGTAAGTCACTTTGGATAACAGCATCTGCTAAACGACTAAATGTAAATGTAAATGTACATATATTTACAAAAGCTAGCAGAGGGAAATATTTCCATGTGAGAAGTTCATTATTGAGCAAATACGTGTATGTACTATTATGGCTCATGTATTTGAAAATATCTACATGGGAGAGAAAATGCTGACAATGTTTTAAAGATGAAGCAATAAAAATGGATGATCCCATAAAGCAAACAGGCCAGATTCAGGAACATTTACGTCAGCATATATTTGATGAGGTATTTGAATGCTGGTTAGGCTGTTGTCATGTTTATATATTGATCAAAAAGGCATTAACATTAAAGGCATTACCACATTTTGCTCATTCATACATATGGCGTGTCCAAAACCGTTCCTTATTTGATCATTCATACATAGTGAATGCCACATGTGCGTGTAAATGAGATAAAGTGCCTACATCTACGACTAAATCATGTGTGATGTCAGTCACACCGAATGATTTCAAACGAAATGAGATATGATTTCACTGTACTGAATAAAGCTCATTCCCAAAATCAGATTTTAATCGGATTTAAAATCACAAAAGGATAGGTTTTCAATAAGATTTTTTTGCTGTTCATACTACAAACAAAGAGATTCAAGTCAAATTTGACAAAAAAATAAAAAATCTGATTTTGCAGCCTGTTTGAACAAAGCCTTATTGCCTTTATCTTTTTTTTTTTTTTTTTTTTTTTTTTTGGCCTGTCAGTAGCACAGATAACACATGACAGTACATATGCGTGGCCATGCTATCATCATTCACAGCCTTTTTTTTTTTTTTTTTTTTTTTCCTTTTTCTTTTTTTTTTATTAAATATATATATATATTTTTTTTTTTTTTTTTTTTTTTTTTTTTTATATTAATTAATTTAACTTTATATACCCTTTTACTTAACCACACTGTGACGGACAGACACACTGTTATTGCCTTTATCTGACAGGTACGGTAAGTTCTGTTATCTCAAATCACCAAAGACGAGTAAAACACACCATTTTAACGTCATGCTATGGGCATTGGTGGAAAATCTATGTGCTTTAATAATCTAACCTCCACAAAATACCACTGTGAACACTTTTAGTGTGGATATCTACAAATCCACAGATTATAAATTTCATACATAAAAATAAGGCACCTTTTGGGAATAACTGGCCCGACGCCTGTTTTCATGCAGACCACTTTACGAATCTGCACCCCGACTGCACAGGTGGCCGTTCCGTTCCAGTAGCCGGTGCCATTTAGATTCATGGAGGAGTCCTCGATGCATGGTCCCCATGGTGATGCTTCCCAGTAGAATGTGATGCATGGATGATCATTACAAGTTCTCCACTCCTCCAGAGCTGTAGCAGCTGGACATGTCTTAGCTGGGAATGGGAAAGATCATTAACTGCATTACAGATGGAAAAGCCTCTCTTAAGTTTGCTTTAATGCTCCATAAAATGTTAACGAGCTACATGAGCAAAAACAAAAACTCATGAAACAGAAATCTACCGGGACACGTGAAGGCATGTATGAATATGATAGGAGACAGAGGCTGAGCTTTGTTATGTGGTACATAAACTGTGTAAAAATAATTTAAAAACTGTTCATGATGCAATTTCTGAACCACTAGCAGCATCACATGAAATAAAAAATAAATAAATGATATCTTATATCTATGGTCAGACAAACAAAGTTTGGTTGGCTCAAACACAGGCCACTGGTTGAGTCAATGTTGTTGTCTGGCTACTCAATGCAATGCTATAAGAGATGATGATAATTAAAACTATTAAAAACATTTCTGTTAACTGAAATAAAGCTGAAATAAAAATAAAATATAAATATAAGATGAAAAACTTACACTACACGAATCTAAAATATTGTCTTGGCAACTAACTGAAATAAGTTTAAGAACTAACACTGAAATAAAAATAAATCAAAACTATGTAAAAAATATTTAGAAATAAAAAAAGCAAATTCAAAATTTTAATAAAAATGTATAGTATTATATAAATAATACTAAAATAGCACTGGTGTTTAAAGTTTTTTTTATTTTTGTTGAAAAAAATCATACTTGATGGTTTATATGCATAATTAATAAAGTATTTTAAGTCAAAAGATATACTAATATTTTAGCAAAATATTGCTTTTGTTTAACTTCCCCAACACAGCAACAACAGCTCAACCGATGGCTTGAGTTTACCTCTGTGTCCAAACAATGAAGAACCGTCTGAGACAACAGTGAGATTTTAAAGGAGTACTTCACCCAAATATGAAAATTATGTCATCAATTACTCACCTTCAAGTTGTTACAAACCTGTAACACTATAAGAAATGTCTCTTTTATTTTTATTTTTTGGTCTATATACAATTGAAGTCAATGGTCACCAAAAACATTTGGTTACCAATATTCAAAATATATTTGTTGTGTGTTCTACAGAAGAAAAGTCATACAGGTTTGGAAAGACATGATGACAATGGCAAGATGACTTTTTCTTTTAAGCACACGAAATAGTGCAGAATCTGCCATAAATCATACAATCAAAATAAATATCTGTATCAGCCAGAGACTGAACCAAAACTTTCTTCTGAACATACTCCACCTGACTCAGGAAACTGAATGTGTTTTCCACACGTGATGCAAGAACACCTGTGACAAGTTCTCCGGGATCAGCCTCCAAAATGACTTCTGCACTTTTTATAATTAAAAGTAATTCCTACACCATTTGCCCTTGAAGCTAATGACATTGTATTGACATTCAGCCTTTTTCCATAACGCAGGGACTCATTATGAGTGTAACGTAGACCGGCTGAATATTAACAAGAGCTCGTCTGATTAATGACCCTCAGTAGATGGTGTGTAGAGGCTCCAGATGCATGGAGAGAAGTGTATGTAAGAGCCGTTGCTCATGTGTGTGTGGCAGCAGAGGGGGCAGAAGTAGTCTCCAGACTAAGGTATATTTAAGTCTTAATTACACAGCTCTTTCTGTCACTCCAGAAGGACTGTGTGTGATTGGAAAAGCCCACAGCTGTACGTAGGCAGACAGAAAAATGAGACCCTGTGAACACATTTTTATCACTGCTCCTCTGAAACAAATATGCAGAATGCAAAATTGCTCCTCCGCTCACAAAAACAAACTGATTAATGGTGTTATGTCACCCTCAGAGTGATATTAAGAGTAAATTACTTCCCTTGTCAAATCAGTATCACAGCATTAAGTTATCAGTTTTTTTGTTTTTTCATTTTATAAACATTTTTTTGTATTGTAATAGATATGACGGTGCAGAGAGAATGAAATGACACATGCAGGACAGACTCCAACATCACGTCACATTACGAGTTTGCATGCTTTAATTCAAATTAATCGCTCAGACATTTGTAAAAACATTATTATCCAATTCCTATGGAAGATGAAATCAACTGACCTTCTCCCGGTAAGCCTAATACGGTCCGTGTGCGGCTTTGTCTGCCCTCTGAGTTTTTACTGGAGCAGCTGTGGGAGCAGGAGGACCAACCAGACCATGAGCTGAGCACACAGTCACCTGAACACGCCATCACACAGGACACCTCTTTAGGGGGCGGCTCATCTTCACAGAGCTCCTCAGGAACAAGCTGCCCTGTTCAGTGGAACATGACACGAGTTGTAATGTCACCAGCATTACTCGGTGTTCACAGATAGAAGAGGTTATTGTAGTTTTTTCAAAGCAAGTGCATATTTCTTCACTGAGAAGAACGAAAAAAGAGTTATACTGGCCATTATTAACATTCAATATTGTAATATACAGTACGGTGTATTGTAATGTGAATAGATTTACCATTTAAAATATCTTAAAATACAAACCAGATATGTGACCCTGGACCACAAAACCAGTCTTAAGTCACTCATATTTATAGCAATAACCAAAAATGCATTGTATGGGTCAAAATTATAGATTTTTCTTTTATGCCAAAAATCATTAGGATATTAAGTAAAGATCATGTTCCATGAAGATATTTTGTAAATTTCCTACCGTAAATATATCAAAACTTAATTTTTGATTAGTAATATGCATTGCTAAGAACTTCATTTGAACAACTTTAAAGGTGATTTTCTCAATATTTAGATTTTTTTGCACCCTCAGATTCCAGATTTACAAATAGTTGTATCTCAGACAAATATTGTCTTATCATAACAAACCATAAATCAATGGAAATATTATTTATTCAGCTTTCAGATGATGTATCTCAATCTTAAAAAAATGACCATTATGGCTGGTTTTGTGGTCCAGGGTCACATATTATAAATTGTACTATTATTTCACAATGTACTGTATCTGTTTGAGGACATGAATATATGGGCAACATCTCCAAAACTGCTCTCAGAGTAACTTCATGAGCATTTTACTGTTTTATTTGAGTAAAACTAGCCTCATATCACACACTGTGGCAGAGATATTGTTCAGTAGAATGTGCATAATACTACTACTAAAATTATTAAAACTTGAATTTAAGGAATAATCAAACATTTCTTCCATGTTTTATTGTTAACAGTAAATCCCCTTTGTTTGCCAAAAATAAACTTTGTTTATCAATTAAATTGCTGTACTATGCCTTCATTTGATAGCCAGCAAATTTTAAATACACAACACAGAATTCCTGAGAAAAATAAATAAATAATAAGGCTATTTTAAGAATAAGTTTGAAAAAAAACAAACTTGTTTTTATGCATTCAAATGATTAGACATGCTAAAACAGAGAATTTGGTAGCAATAAAACATATGGTGAGAAAAAAATTAAACATTTCATAGGGCCCTAAGCATGTGTTTTTTTATACTTTTAATAAATTTATGTGAAATTGTATAAATTTCATGATTTTAATTAATTAGACAAGCTTTTTGATTAATAAAATGTAATTTAACAATTAAAAAGGAGTCAAGAAAAGTTAAAACGGGTGGAAAATTAAAATGGATTTGATAGGGCCCTACACAGGTGACCACCAGCGGACAGAGAGCACGCGTCGGAAAATATGTCACGTCAAATATGCCCCCCCAAGCTGTAAACCCAGGGTAAACAGTGTTGTATGATAATGAAATTATAGCTGAATACGCACACACTTTCTGTGACCTAAATGTTCTCTAGATATCACCACTGGCCTTGAAAACTCATATTATTCACAAACCCATGGTACCTTTACAAGACAGAAATTCAATACACTTTTGAATAAGCCATTCAATGAAATAGCCACATAACTCAGTGTTACGAAAGTAAATCATGATTATTATGAGGCTCCCATTATGAATGTGCTCATATTCGCTGCTTTCATCTTTTCAATGCAACTTAGATGAAGACAAAGTGTTTTTTATCTCCAAATAAGAGATCAACACTCGTGATTCATCAGCCTTTTTGTGTTCAATCACTGAAATGGGAAGCATGAACATAGAGGGGGTAATTTAGATTTCATTATGATGAACACAACCAAGTCTTGAACACTAATATTCTGAAGACACTCCAAACTCTTACGATCAAGTGTGTCACATCGCATTGCAGTGATAATGCCATCAATTTCTATACAGAAGGGTCTGCTCTTCAATCTTCAAACAAATTAACCAACGAAAATATTTGCTTTGTGCACTGCACTGATTTTACTAATGACTGCTTGATAAGATGGGCAGAGTTTGTTTCCTTTCGTCTTCAGGAAGGAAGATTTGATCAGGAAACAGGATTTGAGAGGATGAACCAAAGGCCATTTAATTTATTGGATGCCAGTGAGCTATCAAAAGACAGAAGAGAAAGAGAGCTGGGCTGTCTGCTGAGGTTGGTGAGAGGAAAACTCTCATTTCATGCATGAAAGAGAGACATTAATCCTTCCATTCACTTCTCTAGGATTACACAAAACTTTCCTATAATGATTAAACCCTAAAAAACATCCCCAACAAACAGGTGCACACCTTTCTCATGCACCACCATAACGGATCAATTTCCAAAAAAGTTGCATAAGTGAAGAACGTCAGCGCTCATGACGAGGCATCGATATTTCTGTTGAACCTTGTCATTCACTTTCAAACACGCAGTTTGGCAATAACAACCCAGGGGCAGATTTGTTATCTATTTATTTGTTCCCTTGCTGTAACTGCATCCATGTCAAGAGGCTAAGAACGTGAGATGGGTGATGCTCTTGATCCAATGAGGTAGAGATGGGAGATATTCCCCAAGGAGAGTCTCCAGCCCTCCGCCTCCAACTTTTAGCACCAGGCTTCTTGAGTCATCAAAGCAGAGCGGCTGTAGGCATGTTCCTGGCAATCAAACTGCTATTGCCAAACTCTGCTGGTGGCCACGTGACCCGGACATCAATGAGTTTGAAGATAACTGTTGTGTGCATGAGGTGGAGGACCCCTGAGCGCAATTTAAACTGCAGGCAGAACCGGACACCTCCATTCATTCACAGCGAGATCTCTACATCATGAAAAGACTATTTTGAAAAGGAGGTATTTGGTCTATTCTTGATGCTGATATGAGGGATCCAAGATATTGAGGAGATTTATTGACCACCTAAGATGAGCGCATTAGCATTTTTACTGGCTCCAGCAATGCAGAGAAATATCAACAAAAGAAAGACGGATACCTGCATTAAAGTGTGAGATATCATATAAACTACCTTTCAAAAGTTTGGGGTCAGTAAGATTTTTTAAAAAGTTTTTGAAAGAAGTCTCTTATGCTCACCAGCACTGCATTTATTTGATCAAAAATATAATAAAACCAGTCTATTTGAATAAAATGTAATTTATTCCTGTGATGGCACAGCTGAATTTTCAGCAGCCATTTCTCCGGTCTTCATAAGAAGATTTCACAGTGAAAAGATCATATGATCTTTCAGAAATCATTCTGATATGCTGATTTGGTGCTCAAGAAACATTTTTTTTTATATAATCAATGTTGAAAAATATTTTACTGCTTAACACTTTTGTGGAAACAGTGATACTTTTATGAATATAATGTTTAAAAGAACAGCATTTACTTGAAATAGAAATCATAATGGCTTATCTGTCGCTTTTGATCAATATAACACATCCTTAATAAATGAAAGCATTAATTTCTTATCAAGAAAGAAAAAATCTTACTAACCCCAAATAAAAAAGCTGATTTACAATAGCTCGATCATTCGGTCTTTTCAATTAGCTTTTCCTTATTTTGAATAATCTTAAAAATGCAAAATGGCCTGATTGTCCTGTATATCTATCTATCTATCTATCTATCTATCTATCTATCTATCTATCTATCTATCTACAGCAAATTCTAAATGTTCCTCAGGCACATGTGGTAAATGAAACACAGTTTTAGGATGCTTCATTTTTCAATATTTAAAGCAGTTATAGCTGCACCTAATTGAAGAATCACCCATTATGAAAAAGTCTAATGAAGCGTAAAGTGCAATTATTCTGCTGTTAGTGCATATCATAAACCACTGTATAGTCCATGCTGGTCCAGCAGCTGGCTGACCAATGCAGTCGTGGTCATTCATATCACACCAACATTCAAACAAAACATGTATATGGTGTTGAACAGCTATACAGAGATGTCATATTTACATAAAGTTAGACATAATATATGCTGCAGAAGTTTGAACACCAACACACACAGCAGAATAAATGGTGATGAG
Source organism: Aspiorhynchus laticeps (assembly GCA_023376895.1). Lineage (NCBI taxonomy): Eukaryota > Metazoa > Chordata > Actinopteri > Cypriniformes > Cyprinidae > Aspiorhynchus > Aspiorhynchus laticeps. The sequence goes on along the minus strand of CM041799.1, from coordinate 44,658,631 downwards.
CAACAGTAAATTCACAAAAAGCTCCAGAGAAAGAAAATAACAGGAATTATACTGCAAAAATGACAGTTCAAGAGTGAGAAATAAAAACCAAGCAGTGAATGTTTTCATTTTAACCAACTGCACAGAGCTGTTATTCTCCTCTTCTGAATAATGCACAAACTGTAATACCATAACAGCTGCTTGGCAATTTGAACACCTAACTATAATAAGTTAAATTGCTCCAAATAACAGCACTGACTTATGGGTCAGATCACAGGCGTAAAATAATTCCAGCTTCCCACCTCCCTAAATCAATCCACTTCCCCTCTCTAATACAATATATCAGAAATAATTGTGAAAGTTTGAAAGGAACACTTTGCCCCAGGAGAGCTGGATGAAAATGTGCATGCAGATTGGGGAAATTAACCTTAACAGCCCACACAGAGAGCAAAAAAGCACTGGAAGGCCACATCTTCCTGGCTGAAATCTCTTTGGCTCGCTTGCATTTAAAAGGAGAGAAGAAAGAAAAATAAATCAAATAGTGCTGCTTGTGAGCACCCCTTAATCTGTGTACCATTTCATGCAACGCTGTTCACAAAGTACAAAACCCTCCACACAAAAATGAAAGAGTAGGAGGGAGAGAGATCAAGAGAGTAACCCTTGATTTCCCTGCAAGCACAGACACAACAATACTGTGAAAAAAAGAGAGAAAACTACCTTTAATTTAATCCAGCATTAAGAGCTGAGACAATGTCATTACTGAGAGTGATAACGAGCGTAACACGAGACCCGTTCTCAGTCAACACCTCCTCTATGTGGATGAAGGTTAGACTGAATCATCATTCATGTTTCAGGTAAAGTCAAGGACAAACTCGTTCATTTAACAGCTCACAGGGAATTATAGTAAATTAGATGTAATAGCTATTCTTTTTATAGTCTGAGAGAGCTGAAATTAATTACTAAAAATATGATTCAAGTAACAATAATAATTAAAAAAACTTGAAATCATTCAAACTCTAACAAAAATCGAGGTTGAAACATAATTGTAATTTTTAAAGCTGCTGTGTATAATTTGTGCATCATTATCAGCACCAACAGAGGCGTGACTAAAGGTGTCCACACAATAGAAGATGAGTACAATTCATTTGAGCTTAGATTAGATTTTCACTAATTGAAACTTTAACAATCAGAGCAGCATAACAATTTCAGACCAATGAGCCAGCCTGTGTGGGTTGTTTTAAAAACTAACAATATAATTTGCATACCTATTCTCACTGAATGAAAAACGTACCTTAAAAAACAGATTAAAACACAAACACATTTCAGGTGAGGACACCGCTTTTTGTCATGGCCAATTTTGTCCCCAACACTTAATAAGAGTCTTTCTTTTGTTAAAAATTGAAAAAAAGTACTTGCGGCATGTATCTAATACAAAGGAATTGTTGAGCAGGAGTTTTCATTTCATTACAGCGTGTAAGCCTGATGAGTTGCAGTGTCAGCGCTGGAATATGAACTTGTTCTCTGTCTATGCTGTGGTTGTAATTAGTCAGGGATCCTAATATATAGAAATGTTTCCTCAAGCACAGCCTTCACTCACACTCTCCATTCATATGAGATCACAAAATCAA
>CM041799.1:44492024-44654524 GCA_023376895.1 Aspiorhynchus laticeps | reverse complement strand
ACAACCTACAGTTTCCTAAATTTAAAGGTCAGTGCTTAGTCCTATTTAAAGTTATCCTAATAGGAGTAGAAGACCAGTTTTAAGCAGATGTTATAAATTAAATATATTCTGCACAGTATAAAAAAAATGAAAGACAATTAAAAAAATACATCTTTCACTTTTAAATACCTCCCAGTTATTGGTGTTAATCTGGCACCTGGTGATAATTTCATAGGCAACACTTTAGTACAGGGGACGATTCTCACTATTAACTAGTTGCTTATTAGCAAACCTATTATTACATTTGCTGTTTATTATAAGGAATGTATTCTACATGGCCTTATTCTACATCCTTAATCCTACCCAATAACTACAACTACCTTACTAACTATTAATAAGCAGCAAATTAGGAGTTTATTGAGGAAAAAGTTTAAGTTAATGGTGTGTTAATAGCGGGAATTGGAGCTTAAAATAAAGTTTGACTATTTCCTTAATTATCTGACAAACCTTATTCAACCGGCAGTATTTCTGTTAGGATGACTTTCCAATTGCTTGCCATGTCAGTGCTGAACAGCGTAAGGATCTGTCTCGACATTCAGTGTCTTGTGTTTAACAGAATTCAGACTGAAAGCACACTCTGCAGTGACCGAGCCTAACCTTAACTGAGGAGCATGCTGTGTGGACAGAGAAGAACTGGTCAAACTTCATAAGTGATGAGAGCAAGTTTAATTTATTTGGGCCCGATGGGGAACGCGAGGTAGTCAGTAAATGCTGGAGGAAGAAGTGTCATGTTTGAGAGATGATTTCTGCAGCAGGATATGTGCTTCTTATAGAGCTACACTGCAGAGTGAATGTGAATGTTTATCAGAATCTCCTCCAGCAACACGTGGTCCCTTCCCTGTGAGCATCTCCAAAACAGCAAACCATTTTCATGCAAGACACTGCCCCCATCACACTGCAAAATGGGTAAAGCATGTCCTTGAAGCTAAGAACATTGAAATAATGAAATGGCCATCCCAGAATCCTGATGTAAACCCGATAGAAATTCTCTGGAAAATCCTTGACAACAAAGACACCCACTGCAGTTAACCAAGTGTGGAAGATATGATATGCCAGGCACTACACTTTAACTCCACAGTTCAAACTACACGTACACACAGCACTAATACAACAATCTATCTGCTACCACTGGATACCATCCAATGCACATACATCACATTTGCGTATCCAGCTTATGTATAATCTACTGCACCTTTGCATATTACTGTGTATGTATATATGTGTACATAATGTAGAATGTGTACATACGGTGTATAATGTGTATTGATAACTAAGTATGTCTAACAGTACACTGTGTGTACTGAGTATATGTCTGTGTATATTGCACATTGTCATCTGTATAAGTCTGTAAGTATGTAATGGTACTGTCTATATGTTAATTGTTTCTGCACTGTATGGAGCACGCTCTCAAGAATTTCACTCATCAAGGCACATGTGCTGTGATGATGTGACAATAAAAGTGATTTGATTTGATTTGATTTGATTTGATTTGATTTGATTTGAAGAGACTGGAAGAAAAATGCACCAAGATGACACCAGAACAGCACTCTTAAAAATAAAGTTTCTGTATATAGAGTTTGATTTGTATTGACTTTGAAGAAGGGGAAGTTTGATTTGGGAACCTTTTACAAATGTTTGTTTTACTTGTGTGTAAGTTTGTGTGTGTTTTATTTTTATCCTTCATTTTGTGAAGCACTTTGGGCAACAATGTTGCATTTAAATGTGTTATATAAATAAATGAAGCTGAAGTTGATGAAGAACCTTTAACATCCACAGGTTTGAAAGCATCAGAGAAGGTTCTGCCAGGAAGACTCTAATGCCACACCATTCATTCATAACTAAAAACAATAACTTTTCCATAGAACTAGATTTGAATCAATATAGCTTGTTACCATATGTGCATTCTTTATGGAATAAATACCATATAGACATTCACCTTCCCTCTGAGTCTTTCTGGTAGAACCTTTCCATTCCACAAAAGTTTTTTTTTTATTGTGGAAAAAGGTGTTTAAATGTTCTTCACACTAAATTTGTTTAGGAACTGTTCACTGAAAGGTTCTTTTGGGAACCAAAAATGTTTGTTCAATAGCATTGCTGCAATCCTTTTGGAACCTTATTTTTCAGAGTGAGTGAGTGATAGAAATAAAGCTTTATACATAAATAAAGGTGTAGAACAGTGATATACCCACAGCTAATGTTCCTTCAACTATTGAGCAATTAACACTTCAGAAAAAATAAAGTGTTTATAAATTGTTCTGCAATTTTGATTTTCACTGTATATATTCATACATTTTCATACCTTTTCTATTAACACTATTTTTTTATATATTATATATTTTTTTCTATTTTTTGTTAATTTTCTACAAAACACATACATAATACATATACAATAGATTTGTTTTACACTCTCTCACTGACTGTTGGAAGTAAACATGCCACACAGTGTTAATTTCGTTGACGAATAATTTTCGTCATAATTGTCGTCAACGACATTTTTTTCACCGACGACAACGAGACGATGACGAACGAAAATCTATTGACATATTCGTCAACAAATAAAAACGAGACGAAACTGTTAGGGAGGGACGATTTGGAAAGAGATTCATTCAGAACATAGTTCTGTAGTGTGTAGTTAGGAGGTTAGATGCATATATGAACCGGCAGGACATAAGCTATAATACACTTGCAGCACGTCTCATAAAACGTTCAAAAATATCAATATGTGGGAGAAAGAGAAGAGCAGACATATGGATAAATCTGACGACGCAAGAGAGAACTCGATTCTGAGCACAGACACTGAAGCATACACACACAGAAGAGAGTACTCTCTTGCGTCGCGTGAGCGGAGAATTACACATGAAATTATGCCGTGTTGACGAGCATTCACATAAACACAGTCGATGACATCTTAAGTGAACGTAAACAGTAGGGAGAACGTGCATCAGTACATTGCATCCATTGCAGCTGTGCGTTCGGTTTTAAAGGGATAGTAGTCTAATTAAGTTGCTATTGTCTCTGTCTGATGTTAATCAAGCAACAGAAGAAAGACAGAAAATCACTCGCTGCTCTTGACTGAAAAACTTTAGTAGCCCTAAAGGTTCATTTCAATTTATTTATAGAAATAAATATTTCTGCTTGAAAGAATGAAGAATATGGTAAACAAGTTGGTATAAAGAATGGATAATTATCCTATATAACCATTGGTATTTCATTAAAAAGAAGACCTTGTTCTTTATGAGAAGTGGTTTTATTTAATTTTAACATAAAGGCATGTTGTGTGTCACTGCAGTTAAATCGATGTCTATCATGATAATACCTTAATATCAAACCTATATAATGAGTTTGGAAATTTTAGAGAAATACTTAATAAATGCACTGTAACTAAACCCATTAGATTTTAGCCGACTAAATTTACTGTAGATTTAGTCGACTAAAATGTTATGATATTTAGTCGACTAAAACTAGACTAAAACTAAAAACAATTCAAATGACTAAAATATGACTAAAACGAAATGGTATTTTAGTCAAAAGACTATGACTAAAACTAAATCAAAATTTGCTGTCAAAATTAACACTGCACATTTTATTTCTTTTAAAACTCCTATGAAGATTAAATGAGCAACAGATTTGTTTTTAACAGCTTTAAAAAAACATTCTGATAAAATATTCTCAAAATATCTGTATTTGAGTCCTAATGATGATAAGTAGTAAATGCACTTAATATATGAAAAAGTGAGTATTTTGTAACTTGTTCTTTGCTTCTTGTACAAATGATAAATCATCTCAATCTGGCAGTTCTTTGAGCATTAAGAGCTTTAGGGTTTAAAGCCAGAAGACTCCACCTGTCTGTAAGAGATGATTTTGAGAATTGATCAGCATTAGTTCACCTCTGTCCAGATATTGACAGCCCTGACACGCAGGCAGAAGGTCATTTACCAGATTACTGTCACCTGCATTGATCAGACACACTGATAACTGGCACTTTGACTGATCACACAGTCCGAGAGAAAACCGATAGCCCACGAGTTCCAGCCCTCTCCTCTGATCCATTTCAAACAGCAGAGGTATCCAGTAGCCGTCTCATATGGATTTAAAGACACTTATAATCTTTCCAATCATAATTCTGCCTTAAGACTCCTTTAAGGTAAGGTTAAGTCGTTCAACTATTTTAAGCACAAAGCTCTGTGGTGAAGGTTCATTTCTTAAAGGCTTCTTCAAACGCTTGGAGACAGCAACATGAATTTCCTGAAAGAAATGTAAGACTTGACAACACTCTACATTAGTGCGGAGCAGCTCTTGTACTGCCTAAAGGCTGTCTGAGGTCCACGACGTGAAACAACACTGGAACAGTTGGGCGGCTGTCGGCCTCGTTCTAACATAATAAAGGCCCTGATGAAAACCCATCTGTGTCCCACACATGCTTCACTGAGGGCTCGAGCCATACCCATGAAACTGCCAAAACTGCTTCTTGATCAAACCGTATTAAAAACTAAACCAAATTAGGAAGAATAATGATAAGCAATGGCTCTAAGCATGTAAAGAAACATTCCGTTTAACAACTGTTTCATGATTAGCCAGAAAAATGCAATCTTTTTCTTCATATTTTCTAAAAAACTAATATCCTTAAAACAAAATGACATATATATATATATATATATATACACACACACACACACACACGCACATGCATAGTAATATGCATGCTAATAAGCAACTAGTTAAGAAACCCTAAAATAAAGTGTTACCGTGATATTTTAAGGTCTAGTTCTAGTTCTAAGTATTAACTATGACTTTTGCCTAAAAAAACTCCTAATTACTGCTTATTAATAGTTAATAAGGTAGCTGTTTAGTTTATTAAAGATGTAGAATATGTTAAAATATACAGTAAGTACTAATAAACAGCCACTATTCTAGTAATATGCATGCTAATAAGCAACTATTTAAAAGTGAGAACTGGTCCCTACACTAAAGTGTTACCATAAATGCATTCATGTTTCTTCACTTATGATTTAAAATTTTGTTTCCCTGTAAACTTATATTTAGATTTTTTTTTACTGAAAATGGTTCAATGAAATGTTGCAATCTCAGAATGATGCCTTTTGTTAAATAAACTGCTTTTCAAGTCCACAAGGTAGCTCTTGTTGGTTTACCTCATGCATTCTTCATACAGATGCACTAAACTATAAGAGCCATTAACTATAGAGTTGAAGCTCTAAACCTCATTATCATCTAACATAACAATGAAGGAAAGTGAATAACTAGTCATGGAACAGGCACTCTTCTGCATAGACAGATTTAGCAGAGAGCGGCTGTAATTTCCTCTGCTCAACCACCCAAACACAGCTGCCAGTCATACTCGTATCATAAAAAGTTAAATGGAGAAATGTGTGGTGTGCATCTACCCTGCATTAGAACAGGCTGAGTGAGGAATGCCTGAAAAGCAGAAAGCACCTGCCATGTGTGGAGAAACTGTAAATGGATCTCAGCTCCAGGACCCTCCTGAATTATTAATATATGGGTGTTTATCGCTGGAAACTTGCTCTCAAAAATATAATAATATCACAATTGCATCGAAATTGCATCGATGCACTCAATCATGTCAGCTAACTCACAACACTCATAATTTAGAGCCGCACAACACATCACTTACTAAGTGACAGCCAAGAAGCTGCAAGGGTCAAACAGAGCTGTTATGTGGTGTTTTGAATGATGGTGTCTCCAATCAAGTGTTTTAACTTGCAAGACTTCCTTAAACCTTGAATGGGATTTGATTTAGGGAATGTCTATAAAGCAATTTACTCTGGATGTTTGTATAAGCCATGTCTATAAAAATCGCCCAGGATGGCACCCAGGAGCATTTGTATACTGCAGCCACACATATGCAAGTTATGGGAAAATGCATTTAGCTAACACTGGTGCTAAATGCGAACCAGTGCGCTGTCACTTTTTTGAAAGGAACAGATATGTACCGTTAAGGTATTAATGCTACATTAATGTACTAACTTTAGGTGCTAATTTTTATCTTCAAGGTACTCTAACACAAGGCCTCTAATACTAGCTTGCTCTATTCTTTTTCTATTCTATCTGTTTTCTTTTTATTTATTATATAATAAAAAAAAAACCTTGCTGCGTGTACTGTGTTAAGCTGACACTTGTTATAGCACTTGCATATCATTGCTCTTTTGTTGATTTTGATTGCTTCCATTGTCCTCATTTGTAAGTCGCTTTGGCTAAAAGCATCTGCTAAATGACTAAATGTAAATGTGCTTATATGCACCCTTCAGGGGTACAGCAAATAAGGTACCAATGTGAAAATTTGCACCTTTTTGGTACTGCCCCAGTGACAGCTTTTCCTTTTTTTTTTCTTTGAGGAAATATTCAAACATATACACGTTCAAAAGTTTGGGGTCGGTAAGATTTATGTAATGTTTTTAAAATGAGTCTCTTATGCTCACAAAGGCCGCATTTATTTGATCAAAACACAGCAATATTGTAAATATTGGGGCATGTGCCCCCTCAAATTTTTGAGCCAAGTGGATTTTGAATGCAGCTTCCAAAAGACAAAAATAGCTGAATAATATTTTTTATATTTCATACAATCACACCGGCGTGATCAGAATGTGCAGTGCGGCACAGCATCATCTGCTAAATTCAAATCTGCGTTCGCTGGCTGGTGCTGAGCCAGAGACAGATGTGTTTTTACAGCGCTGCACATTGTAACCAATCACACACCATTCTATTGAGCTTATGACCAATCAGAGGCATTCAGATGAGTCATCGCTGAAACGCCGTTTTGTTCACTCGCTCGCTGAATGAATTCTGCTCTCTCATGAAATCTCTCATCAGAAAAAGCAACGTGCAGATGTACATACGATGTAAGTAGGATATCCATTTCACAGTGTAAACAGCTTCAGTGATTATGAGTTTTTGAGAGTGCTTAAAATGTTATTTGATAATGTAAATGTTCTTTACTTTCTGTACAATGAAAGAGTTATAATTTGTAAATTACAATGTTTCTATTAAATTCACATTAAATACAAAGTCAGTCGTATTAAAAATATGTTATGGCATAACACCCATATCTAGTACTTAAGTAAAAAGACTGGTTTTATGCGTAGTTAATAGATTACACTATTAGGCTACTTTGCCCATCGCCCATTATAGATCAACTAACATAATCTACAGTATAAAGGTGCAAAATGCATCTACTTACACATATTTGAGAATCGAGATATCTCATGTTATAGTTAACACGACACATTTGGGAATATTTAGAATAAAAAGGGAAAAAATAAACAAAACATAAGGCTATATCATTTATACTTATATATACTTCAGAAAATCATTAGAAATCATTCTAATATGCTGATTTGCTGCTCAAGAAACATTTCTTATCATCAGTGTTTCATCAGTTTCTTATCAAAAACATTTGTGCTGCTTAATATATCTGTGTAAAACGTTATGCACTTTTTTGGGGGATTCTTTGATTCTTTTTGTATGGAAGCCCATTTCCGCCACTGAATAAAAAAAAAAAAAAAGGTAATTATCCACTTCATTTCTCGCAATTGTGAGTTTATAATTCACAATTACAAGTTTATATCACACAATTCTAAGAAAAAGTCAGAATTTCCAGTTTATATCTTGCATTTCTGACTTTATAACTCACAATTGCGAGTTTATATAATTTTGTCTGCATTTATTTGAAACAAAAAAACATTCTAAACATTATAAATGTCTTAACTGTCATTTCTGATATGTTTAATGCATCCTTGCTGAATAGAATAGAGAAAAAAAAAATTCTATGGTTATTTGGAGGAACGGTCTTCAATTTCAAGCAAAAAATCAACAGACTGTATGTGTTTAGTCTTTGTTACCTTAACTGTTCTGGAAAATGTGTTCAAAACCGAGGCAGGTCTGAACAAACACACACACACACACACACACACACACACACACACACACACATAAACCTTACCACTTGAACTTTCACCATCATTCTGCTCACAAATCACATAATCACTCAATGACATACTTACGTAGGCTATTTTTCTCATTTTTCAAAGCAAAAGAAATCAGAATCCTTTCTTCTGTCTCTACATGAGTCCTGTACATTAAAGAACAATATGAAATGAATTTCCCTCTTTTCCTCTTGCAAGTGTCAAGGCTGTACAGTCTACCATCTTTTCAATAGAAACTCAGGACAAAAAACCCTGTATGCTTTGCATTCTTAAGTCCATTCGGAACAGCAAGTGTTATCTCTCAGAAAAAGTCATGAATGTGTCTTTTCACTGACAAATGTCTAAATACACTGAAATGCTGGACATGGGCTGCTGAGAGCAGATTTAAAGGCTTTTATTAGCATAGCCTTACAACTGCTATTATTTTTGGTTACTTTTTCTGATTGTTTTACAGAAGGTAAAAAAGCTATAATTACCAGCACAGAAAAGTGCAGTCTGTAATTACAGACAAAGATTAAAATCAGAGAGAAGCTCTAATAATTAGTACACCACCTTCCCATGTAAAACTAACTCTGTTCAAATAGGGCCTTATTCACCAGTTTTACCAGAAAGGCAAACAGCTTCAGCAGTTTGAGACCAGCACAAAACTAGCCTGTGTCTAAACTGGTCTTCTCTGAAAGAAGCACAAAGCTCAGCGCTCATCCATGAAGTGCCACGTGTTTTTCTCCAGCTCTGAGCAGAGAGGGGCAAGATGTTGTGAGATCCATCAAACACACCCCTGATTACACCACGCTCAGAGGAGATAAATGGCTTTATTGGGACAGACCACACAGCAGCAAACCTCTAATGTGCTGCATAGATTACAGTTCTCATTGATCAGCATCATCCTGTCACCCCACGTGACTACCTGGCAAATGTTATTAGCATTTAAACAGCAGAAACGACTAAAGCATGTGTGATGGGCCAGATAGACAATAAAAACACAGTATGATTAAATATTAGATTTGAGGTCCGTAACATTATTTTTGAATCCACTCAGCAAGGATGCATTAAATTAATCAAAAGAGACATTTATAGTGTTAAAACAAGATTTCAGTTTCAAATAAATGCTGTTCTTTTGAACTTTCATTCATCAAAGAATCCTGAAAAATGTCTCATGATTTCCACACTTCATTAAGCAGTTTTAAACACTGATAATAAGAAATGTTTCTTGAGCAGCAATTCAGCATATTAGAATGATTTCTGAAGGATCACATGACCTTGAAGACTGGAGTATTGATGCTGAAAATTCAGCTTTGCCATCACAGGAATATATGACATTATATTAAATGTAAATAGAAAGCACTTATTTTAAATTATAGTAACACTTTATAACATTACTGTTTACAGCATTTTTGATCAAATAAACGCAGCCTTGGCGAGCATAAGGGGCTTTCAAAAGTCTTACCAATCCCAAATTTGTGAACAGTAGGGTTTAGCATAATGACACTGGATAAAACCTGACAAGGAAAACCTAACTTGCACAACAAACAAATAACATTTCTCATGCAGCATTAAAACCCAATACAGAAATGCACATCTATGATACTTCAATAATAGAATAACTTTCCTTACACTTTATGGGTGATATTTCCCTTTTTGACTTTTTTCGTCAAAGCATGCAACTTTTGTTAAACGGCACGTCTTGGTTTGATTTGATACCAAAGTGGAATAAAAACAACTTTAAATAGAAACAGGTAAATCACCTTAATTGGGCCCACACACAAAACTAGTGATCGACCGATATTGATTTTTTAGAACCGATACCGATACCGATAATTTGTTTGTTTATGTGCCCGATAACCGATATGCAGAACCGATATTTATTTACTGTTATACTTGTGTTTTTGACACAATGATTACAACACCACTGAACTGAACAAACCATTTTATTTATAACAATCACTCCCTCCTTGCATAGAAAACAAAACAAATCTTATTTATACACCAATAAATAGAGGGGTCTGAGAGTACAAAAAATAAAAAAGTGCACTGTTACTAAACGGTTTTTGTTTAAAAATAAAATCTTCGATGAGGTAAAAAACAAACAAACAGGTAAAATAAATAAAGCACATAAAAGTAATTCTCACCAATTAAAAAATAAATAAAACTTGTGGCGGCATGTGACATCACGTTAATTTGCATGTCATTGTGTCAAGTTTGCATTCAGACGAGTTTTGGCACTTAAGATCTGTTCTAAATGTCACATACTGTAATTAATACAACAATGCCAATAAAGCTGTTCACATTATACTTTCTGTTGTCATACATAAAACAAGTATAAATAGTAAACAGGAACCATTAATTTTACATGTTAACCAGGAATCACTCTCACTATACTCCTTAAATCCTGATTTATAATCGCAACATCGTCTGATAAAATCAATATACATCTAACTTACACTAAAAAGCGACTATATGTGGTGGTTTTGGCTGTATTACTGTCTTGTCTCATTCAGCGCACTGTCTGCGTCTGAGTAACAAGCTATGCGCATATTAACAGACGAATTATGTTCATATTTAAAAGTCCAAACAGTCAGTAAGCGACAGGTGCTTAGAAACGCTGTTTTGTAAATGATTTACTGACGATTTTGCTGGGTTACGGCCAAATGAATGCGCTGCTTCACTGCCGCTCACTGCTCAGAATAGACGCCGAGAGAGGCGACACTGCGCCGGGAGAGACAGATCTCGCACTCGCGGGGCAGTAACGTTACTGGAGACAAATTCCAACTGAACGATAGCTAAGGTTTTTTCAAAAAAAGTCACTAGGTTTGTCAGCATGTACTTGTTGTGGGAAAAAAGCCGCCAAAAGGGTCTGAAAGTTGCTAAATACTGAAAGTCACGCTCTTGTGTGTGAGAGGCGGGAGCTGATGGCAGCGGGCGGTGGATATTGTTGCAGCCTGCCACAAATAAAGAGAGAGAGCTTGTCTGAGGGAGTGTCTACAGTTCTTGAGCACACAGAACGAGCAGAGCGAAAAGCGTCGGGCGAGGGGAGATTCCTCTAGTTAATCGATCGCGGATGGTTTCATTATCTCGGGCGGATAAAAAAAATAAAATAAAAGTGTAAGATTATAATAGTAATAAAAACAAAAATGTGTCACCAAATATACTTGGGCGGCCGTTAATATACCTGGGCGGCCCGCCCAGGTAAAGTCTATGTGTGGGAAACACTGGAGTTGTGTTTAGTAGGTCGTTTATTAGGGAATTGATGGTTATATAGTAAATGTTTATATAATTACGGTGTTTTAATCGTGAATATTTTTAAAAGTTACATGCGGTGGCCGTGCTGTAGCATTTCCTGAGCATCAACCCACTGAGTGAACAGCAATATGAAGCGGCTTCACGAGACTAATGATGAGCAAATATACAACAGAGAGAGAATTTAATTCAGCGCTTTTACTGCCAACTTGCGCTCATTCATGGCTGTATTATTTAATTCATGCAAAGTTACGTCTTTATTGGGACAGGACTTGACGGATTATCTTACGTGACTCGTCTATTTCTTAGAGCCAAGCTGCATAAACTACATCAAGCATATGTATCACATCTAATTTGTGCATTAATGGCTGTTATGTTAAATAAAATGTACTAATTACAGCAAAGCAAGTAATACTTTACCTGTGCACGCCGTTGTCTCGTCTCCCCTCAGATGCGCTATAATGGCGATCATGCGTGCAATTCTTAAAACACCCACAAGATGGCGCCGTTTATCGGAAAATCCGATATTACAAAACCGATATCCGATTATGGAAAAATGCTTAAATATCGGGAAAAATATCGGTAAAACGATATATCGGTCGATCTCTACACAAAACCATGTGACAAGTGATACAAGTCATGTGACATAATAATACACACATACAGCTTTACTAATAAATCAACAACAAATGCAGATGTTCGCATTAGCGAACATCGCAGTAACATTAGAACTGGAGACATGCGTAGTCCTATAGCGTCTCATTTTAGACAAGTAGGCCATAACGTCAGTGTTTTACAATATATCGATATAGAGAAGGTAATAAAACCCTCAAGAGGAGGAGATTATGAGAAAAAATTATTACAGAGGGAATGTTTTTGGATTTATACCTTAAATACTTTATCACCATCAGGGTTGAATGATGATTTTGATATTAAGCCTTTTTTATAGTAATTGAACTATTTCTGCATTTGTTGTTGATTTATTAGTAAAGCTGTATGTGTATATTATTATGTCACATGACTTGTATCACTTGTCACATGGTTTTGTGTGTGGGCCCAATTAAGGTGATTTACCTGTTTCTATTTAAAGTTGTTTTTATTCCACTTTGGTATTGTGCCTGATGAAGACCTGAGGGTCGAACCGTTGCTATTATTAAATTCAACTGGAGCAGCATTTTTCAGTTTGCGGACTTCACTCCTTTTTCGTTTAAGTTACTTAGTTGTCCTGCACCTGAGCCTGATCTGGGTAATTGGGATGTGCACACCTGTTTGGTATTTTTGATTCTTATAATTTAACTAACCATCGTATAAATTGAACTCACCGTTCAGTAAACATTATACAATGTAAAATATATATGTGACCCTGGACCACAAAACCAGTCATAAGGGTCCATTTTTCGAAATTGAGATTTATACATCATCTGTAAGCTGAATAAATCATCTTTCCATTGATGTATGTTTTGTTATGATAGGACAATATTTGGCTGAGATACAACTATTTGTAAATCTGGAATCTGAGGGAGCAAAAAAATCTAAATATTGAGAAAATCACCTTTAAAGTTGTTCAAATGAAGTCCTTAGCAATGCATATTACTAATCAAAAATTAAGTTTTGATATATTTACGGTAGGAATTTCACAAAATATCTTCATGGAACATGATCTGTACTTAATATCCTAATGATTTTTGCCATAAAAGAAAAATCTATAATTTTGACCCATACAATGTATTTTTGGCTATTGCTACAAATATACCCCAGAAACTTAAGACTGCTTTTGTGGTCCAGGGTCACATAAAAATAAATAATAAATTAAACATTTGATAAACTGCATGCATTAATATATGAACTTTGACAGCACTGGTAATAACTTATGTACATTTGAAATGTAATATTGGATGGGGATTGCTCTGCACAGTCAAGATATCAGCAAACATGTGAAAAGATGAAAGATTTCATTAATACTAAGACCTCAGATAGAAAGCAACATACAGTAAATACAAAACTGAGATAATAGCAACATGTTGTGCATGTATTTTGTAATTGATTTTCTCACATCTATCCCAGTCGCCGATCTCGCCCTATATGTATCGATTAAAGCTGAGTCGGGTTTGACGTTAGCTATAATTACACTGAGATTCTGCCGTTGATTAGCTAGAGGTCACAATGATTTTAGCCTGCTGTAAATTTAAGGGGGAAAAGGAGAAAAAAAAACAGAAAGAAGGTGACCTTGGTCCTGATATTATATTAACACTCATGTGGTCTGTGAATTTCTGGCAGTGCTGGAGAACTACAACGCTGAGGTCATAAACCAGCATAAAATTACAAGCGCTACCACAGGATTCAATGAATTTGAGTAACGTGCTGCTGACACAAAGTTAAATGACTGACTTCCTCAATATGTGGCTTTAGAGATAGACCTCGGCTGAAGCGCGTCGACTGACACACAAGCTCTAATGCTGCAGAACTTCAGATGTGGCATCACACTGCCGCTAACTGACACAGACTCCATCGTGCTGTCAGCACTGCAGAGCTGGAGGTATGAAAATGTTAAGGAAAGTGAAAAATAAATAAAAGCATTTCTAATAGGATGCGGTAAAACATTCGCAGCTGCCAGAGGAATTGCTTTATTTATGACTTTTTTCACTTCACATCCTGGTGTAATAGAGCTTCTGTCATCAGAGTAAATGAACACGGGCGCTGCACACTGAACCTGAAGTGCTGTGAAAATAATGAACAAATTCTGTTTCTCGGAGGACTTCGCTAGTCTATTTGAATTCCTTTAAGGAAATGCGGAATTGATACAGAGTCCAGAGATGGAAACTGCCACTCCTCGTTTGCCCGACGGAGTTGAACACTTAAGAGAAACTGGCAAGCAGAAACACCTGGAGCTGATGTTCAGAGATCCTCACTGACAAGAGCCCTTATTAGACTGCCCACAGCGTGGGTTAACTGCTGGAGAACTAAAGGTCTGGACATATGGAGAAGTTCACACAGGGAGGTTACTGCAGCACCAGGATCAGAAACATTATTTAATTCCACTGAAACAAGAGATTCTTTGACTTTGATAGAATGCTTCGCAGTAGCCATTATAAAAGTGCCGTCTTCTTTACTTTGTTCCCTGGAGTCATTCCATGCTGCTGTGCATCTAAGAGATGGATCCTGGACAATTCAAGCTGTTCATTCGTCAAATTGAAAACCCCATGTTGGTGAACACAATTTTCAGTAGAAGCTTGCACATAAACTGCTCAAAATCTTTATATCAAAGATATATGTCAATATCTATCTATCTATCTATAAAATAAAATGTACTTGGGAAAGGAAAAAACTTATATATATATAAACTATACTGTATATAGTGTATTATGCAGAACTGTTAAACAAAGATGCACACATATGCTCAGCGCTATCAAAATAAAGGTCCCAGTGCTATAATTAAAAAATTCCTGCTTCTGACATTTATTGTACAGACAGAAAAACTTACTAATAATTAAAATGCTAAAATACCAGCTGATATAACAGTCCACTTCTATTCAGTGTGGATATGATTTTATTTGTTCCATTAGAAACATATTCCCATGCTACTACATGACACACACATAAAAAGTTGCATGATTTGTATAACTTTCACATTCCTTGCTTTGAATCTTCAAAACTTTGAGGAATTTAGTTTGAGACACTTCGCAGTAAGTCAGTGTTAATCTAATCAATGAAGTTACTGCCAAAAAAGTTTGTTAGCAAAGGGTTTTTGATTTGGTCAATGATACCAAGAATACAAAAAATACGATAATTAAACATTGAAATTTTTTTTTTAAATATAATGCATTAAAAATGTTTTTGAAGACAAATCTGTAATATGTATGATCTCCCAACCTGGTCTCATAAAATTATGTACCTCTTTCTGTGTAACACTTTCTGTGCGACACCGTTTTACGTATCTTACTGCACATTTCACCGCAGTTTCAAAGAGAAATGTCCACTGAGTGGCGCTAAAACACAGGTTAAATACGTGAACCCTGGCACGTTTTTATTATGTTGATATAGGTACGTATTGCTGTGTTTTTATTTTGTTGCTTCAGGTACGTACTGCGGCGGTTCAGAATTCAAATATCCGAGGTCTGTCCCTAAAAGTTAATGCTCTATCGTGTTGGAAATATGCCCTACACCAAACCCAACCCTAAACCTACCCGATAGTGTTAACAAATGCATAACTGGTATAAAAACGTATTTGTTGATGCAACCGTGCCATTTCAACTTCCTTATCTGCAGATTTGAACTGTTTTGTCGAACCGTGGTTACATGGGATTCGAACCGGAGCTCCTCGCCTCCTAAGTACGTCTCCGTACTCGGTGAGCTACCGAACAAACTTACAATCTATGAAAACCCATAGATATGAAGCTGGATATGTGTGATGCTAACATTCAAAAGCATCAGTTTTCAAATCTCCCAGCATATTAATGTTGTTTTGAAGTCGTAACATGATATTCTTAAAGTAATTGTGCGAAAAATACGCTTTATTAATCAAAACTCTGTAAATTTGTGTGAAAAGGAGTAAAAGGTGTCGGAGCTTTACTGCCTCTAGTGTTTGTTTCTTTTGGAAACTGAAACTGCAGTAATATGTAGTTATTGGTACGTATTTCGTGTCTCGCTAAAAAGTGCACCCAGGTACATAAATGCCATGAGACTAGGTTGGATCTCCAATCATAGTCAATAATGTCACAGACTGACCACCTTGAGCTGCACAAGCTAAAGCAGAACAAGGAACAAACACAGATTTAACGAGTTAATTAACCCCCTCAAAAGGATCTACATATGTAACTAAACTATGAAAATCTGACTGACTACAAAGAACAAACTAAAATATTTAAAAATGAAGATATCCATGAGCAGCTTTTTCTATTTTGCTCTCAGTTTTTTAAAAATAAGTATATATAAACCCCCCTAAACATCACATAAATAAAGCAAACCAATGTTGGGAACTTGACATGTCAATCAGATGGTGCCTTTCTGTTTAAACAGGCAGTTCTTGGCCAGAATGATCTGCAGTGTTGACCAGACTTTATGCAGATAGTCCAGTACTCCAGAGTGTACATATACTCTAGAGATGTGCGAAGGCATTCAAGGCTGTAGCTGGATTTCAATCAGGCTGTGCACCACATGACAGGTGTCTCTTAAGAGCGCTGCCTGTAAAGACAGTAAAAAGAGCTCCGTCCTGCCCTTGAATACAGAAGAGAGGGATATAGATCACTATGCAATGAGCTTTAACTGGCCAGTAAACTGGAGCAGTCTGAACATCAGTGTAGAGAAGAATGCCCCTTCTCATGGTCAGAGTGGAACAGACCCCGATGTCCATGCATCAATATGCTCATTCTTGAGAAATAAAGCAGAAGCAGAAGAAATGCCGAGTCCTCCAGAGCCCAATTAACTCTGGCAAAAGGAAGTCAAGAAAGCTACACTGAAAACAACACGTGCCCAAAAACCCTTCATTACTCTGTCAGTCTCTTTCTGAGGTTTGGGCTGAAAGGTTAAACAATAGAGCGAAGGAGACACTTCACGCTTAATTTAACCAGACTTCTCATCAACATAATTATCAAAATCAAGAGAGCCATTTTGATGCTGTTAGCTATGATTACTCGCTTCTTTGCAACACAAATTTGTTTTACCTATAAATACTGGGTAATTAAATTTCGCATAGCAGCATTGTATTCAAATGAGAAAGCTGCTCTTCTGTAAATGAGGTCAAACCAAATTTGTATAATAACACCGAGGCCCTTTATAGTTATCGAGTCTGAAATAATGAATTCACAAACGAAAAAATAATAAGACACTTTCTCATCCCCAAAACACCTGATTGTGTCAAATTGCATCAATTAGCTTATCAATTGAGGCGTGGAGAAGATCTGACAGTATTTGACACTGGTGTTAACTTAAGATCACACATCTGATGTGTTTTTAAGAATTATGAGAAAAATATCTGGTTCTAATTACCTGCACCTTTCAGACCTGTGCGTCTAGTCTCCTCAGGAACATTAATTAGTTAACTTAACTGGATTCTTCCCAGCCTCCTTAATATATCCACCCATAATCTATTATGACACAATAATGAAACACGCAAAAAGGCTGCAATTAGTTTCACAGGTTGTAAAGATGGGCTATTAGGGTCTCGCTAAGGCTTCATCAAGTTCACGTTACTGGATTCATCTTCATGGCATCTTTCATAAATTACAACGCTTGGTTAAAATGGGTCAGACTAACTGATCTCCAAAGCATGCTGCTGAGAGAAACACGTTCAGACAGCTGTATAGCCACATATCAGCTAGTGTAATGCACTGATGAAACAGTGTGACAGACATGACATGAACCGATGTGTATGGCTGCTCTTAAAAGCCTTTTCTTTATTAGATCACTCTCAATAATAGAATGCTTTATAGGTATACAAATCATCCAGAGTTCTAATGGAATACGCAGACACTAGCTAAACATGTTTGCATTACTATCTTCTGTAAAAATAATGCAATCATTTTGCTACGGGTGGATATGAGAATCCTTCTGATATGACGATTTATTAGCGCTGCTGTCTAAAACAGAACTATGACTGTTACTTATGCTTTATTCAGCACCCTTAAACTAGTGTATTACCCTCGTGGTGTGCAACTTGGCCTGCATAACAAACGTGTTCACAATCGCTCAAATACGTATATGAGTTTTGAATGCTACTGTATATACATATGCAATTCCAATAAATACAAGTATTTTGATTGCATACCTTGTGAGTTGATGCAAGCCACAATTTGAGTCATGGTTCCATTTCCACAGTTCCCTTCGTAGGGCACACAAGCGCCCTCAGACTGCACCTGCCACAGGAAGCACACTGGATCCTCGCAGGGCATTGACTCCAGGAGATGGGCACAGCTTTCTGTCCCTGATCCTTCCTCCAGCACCTCTCTTCTCCTCTGCCTGTAGCCTGTGAGCAGAGCGAGAGTCAGGTGGATTAGGGGTATTGTGAGGGAAAATGAGTGCCAGTTCTGGCCAGTGAGTTCTGAACTAAAATTCTAGCGGTGGCTAAATAAGCCTGTAATAGAAACTCATTTGAAAAGGCTTTCTGTCACAGCTTTTGTTAGCAGAATAAATTCATACTCCTGCTCTGCTGTAATTTGCCTGAATACACTCTTTTCATTTACTAATTTCTAAAGCTATGAGCTATGGCTATGACCCCTCACATCCAGCACACTCCCTCTTTGAACTGCTGCCGTCTGGTCGACGCTACAGAGCTCTGAGCACCAGAACGACCAGACACAGCAACAGTTTCTTCCCCCAAGCAATCCATCTCATGAACACTTGACATTAACGTGGAACACACAACACTATTTTACAACTATTTAGTCACCACACATACATATATAATATATATATATTTTTTTTTTTCCATTTCAAATTTGCACATGTCAGACCTGTACACACATGATTGTCTGTATTGCATAGTGTTTCTGCTATTTTGTACATTGCCTATTTGTATATTTGTATATTGTTCTCTTGTTGTCTGTGTCCTGTCCCGTTGCTGTCATTCTGTTGCACTGTGGAGCTTTGTCACTATAACAAATTCCTCGTATGTGTAAACATACCTGGCCAATAAAGCTCATTCTGATTCTGATTCTGATTCTATGAGTGCAAACTGAGACGCCAGTCATATATGAAATAGCACTGGAATATGAACATTTAACACTTAAAAGTACTGGTTAAACATTAAGGCAAAACATTGTTCTTGTAAAAAAAAAAATACATGCATTGTGCTGCTAGAAAGATCATCATAGTCTTTTAATTCAAGTCTTTCATGGGGAAAAAAAAAAAGAACTCTTAGGCCAGCATTAATTAATATTTCATAAATCGGCATACGTTTTCAAAGCCAGCTCTGGCCAACATCAATATGCATTACAGTACAGTGACTAAGCGGGAAAAAGGATGAATCAGGCATTACTCCAAGCATAATTTATCAAACAAGATGATCTGATGACTAACATGAGGATGGGATGCTAGCTGTCTGGATACCACCTGATCCTGTTTACGGTCTGTGATGAGTAGATACTAACTCCTCATATCTTTGCTCCTTGACTATGTGCATGCAGTAGAGAGATTCGGTTGATCTCACACCCTGCAGGGGGCTTGACTCGGCAGTCCTGGGGAAATCATAGTGTCAGCCAAGCCTTCACCCTGCAGCTCTCAACATTGCTTTGACACAAAAAAATGATAAACTCTATAAGACAAGAGTGTATTGTGTGATGAGACATCTGAATGTATCACATATATAATTCAAAACATGGGGTATTACCAGTTTGCTTCACTTATCACCAAATAATTGAGAAGATATGAATAACACCCTATATCTAAGAACAGATGTATATTCTGTAAACATTTGTTCTATTTCAGAATTCATAAAAAGATGATTCCATAAAACTTATTGGGAACATACTCACAACAATCACATTTTCTGCAAGAACATGCACTTACTGGTGCTTAAAACCTTGCATTTGTCTTTTGTGAGATTTCAGTAAATACAGATGCTTTCAAAAGCCCAAGTCACATCGACTAGACACTGATTCTTGAGTAAGGTGACAAAACAGCATACAAAACTGACAAAATAACAGATTATGTGCATTAGGAATTATTTTGAATCGCTTCAACCTGTACAGTGTTATTCACTTATCTTTGGGTGCAACCTCCCGCTTCTTCCACTTTCTCACAGAATAGGTCTCTCTGGGGTCAGTGAACATAAATCTGTTTCATAACTTTTATAAACCACTAACATTTGTTTCCACAGATAATAGGCCAATAGAAACAGTCCTGTAGCAGAGTGTTGTAACACATTTTTGGTTCCAAATTCTGTTGCTCATTTTTATTTATTTTTAAGATACGCATTTTAAACATTTATAACTTTTATTTGCCATAAGTTAAATATTTTAAGTTTCTACAATATATAAATATATTGTAGAAACTTAAATTCCTGTAAAGCTGCTTTGCAACGATTTGTATCGTAAAAAGCGCTATACAAATAAACTTGAATTGAATTGAATATATTTCCATATGTGTCTGCTACAAATTAAAGCATATTAAAGATGTGCTGTTTCTCTTCAAATTGTATAAATTAATGTCATGTATAAAGAGTACTATTGTTATAACCTTCCCCACTTTTTGGGGGAATTGGTTGTAATTTTACAGGGACGTATTGCGCTAATGAAATTAATTTGTTCAAAATGCTATCCATCATCCATAAAGCCTTCATATTTGTTATACAGACACTTATAACTTGTACTGTCATCTCAGAAGGGTGTCATATACTGGAGAGAGAACAAATGCCTCAAAATATATTTCCTGTAAAAAAAAAAAAAAATATATATATATATATATATATATACATATATATATATACAGTATATATATATATATATATATATATATATATATATATATATATATATATATATATATATATATATATATATATATATATATATATAAAATCCATTATAAAAATACTAAATATTCAATTTTATATACACACGCACGGACACACACACAAAATATACATCAATATTTCAATATATACTTCAGCCCTTGCACTAAAATGCATGTTTTGTTCATTGAAGACACAGCATGACAGACTGAAGGTGTAACAAACAACTTCCTGCACCTCTGAGCGCCAAAAGCAGCATTCCTCTTCTGTAGATGACAACAGCTCAACCCCAGGACAATAAAAGAACAAATTACAACTACACATCATTCTGAAACTACACCTGAGCAGCACAGTAGAGGAGATACTCCATGGAGAACATGCACGCAGACACAGTTCACACACCAACAGCCCTGTTTCTGGACCAAAAGGAATACCTGGATGGCCAATGCCCTCCTCAAAACTGTGAAAAACAATTTGGTGGAGACACATCCCTGCGGATATTAATAATTGAAAGGTTCACGGAGCTATCGGATTTATTCATGGGAAAGACTGGTGGGCAGCGTTTCACTTTCAATACTACAGAACCTTATCAGTCCCACTTCAATGCTCCCTACTCACATTAATGCTGGATAGAATTTACCACTTACAATCATTACCAAGCTGGTGTTCAATTCATTCCTCCACACTCGCTTACATTCACCCAAGATGACACAAAGAGGATAAAAGAATGACTGTGGGCAATTGTAGATTTGTAATGCACTAGAAATGTTAATAAAACAACTAAAAAACAAATCCACGAGGCTCCTCTGATGAAATCTGTTTGTATGTGTAGGAAAGAAGTTCATTTTTCTATTTATGAAAGCTCTAGGCTCTGGAGTTCTGTATTGTTCATCTAATATCAGAGATCAGACGATCCTCTGAAACAGCAGTGAGGTGAAGGGCTTGAAAACAGTAAACAAACTCTTGTGTAACAAGGTGCAGTCTAAGAATTAAAGAGGATCTAGACACCCTAACTATCAGACAGTCCCACTGGGACAACACATCACAACATCTTCTAGACAGCAATCAGTTTACTTCTCAGATGGGTTTCTTGAAAGGAAATAATGACCTGTGATATGTCTCAAGAGTTTCAGAAGAAATCTTAATGTCTCAAACTGATTTGTCAAAATATCTGCAAGTGTGATATCCAAAGTAAGAGATTTCAGAATGGACTCATCAAATTATTTTTGCATTTTGTAGCTCACTCTAACGTCTATTTATTATTTGTGACCCTGGAGCACAAAAGCAGTCTTAAGTCTCTGGGGTATTTGTAGTAATAATCAAAAATACACTATATGGGTCAAAATTATAGATTTTTCTGTTATGCCAGAAATCATTAGGACATTAATTAAAGATCATGTTCCATGAAGATATTTTGTAAATTTTCTACTGTAAATATATCAAAACTTAATTTTTGATTAGTAATATGCATCGCTAAGAACTTCATTTGAACAACTTTAAAGGTGATTTTCTCAATATTTAGATTTTTTTTTGCACCCTCAGATTCCAGATTTTCAAATAGTTGTATCTCAGCCAAATATTATCCTATCATAACAAACCATACATCAATAGAAAGCTTATTTATTCAGCTTTCAGATGATGTATAAATCTCAATTTCGAAAAATTTACCCTTATGACTGGTTTTGTGCTCCAGGGTCACATTTAATAATTAAATAATTTAATACCAAAACAAAAAACAATACCATATTTGATTATTTTACACACACACACACTGTGCAATATATTTATAATTTATAACTTCGATGCAATTCATTCTAAAATGTAATTTATTCATTTATTTGTCATTTATTCTGCCATTCTTCAATCTCACGTTTCTTCAGAAATCATTCTAATATGTCGATTTGGTGCTCAAGATTTTTTTATCAATTTTGACAACAGTTGTGCTGCTTAATATTTTTTGTGGAAACTGAGATAAATTGTTTTTCAGTATTATATGATAAATAGAAAGCTCAAAAGAATAGCATTTATTTGAAATAGAAGCCTTGTACCATTACAAATGTCTTTACTGTCATTTTATAAAATTATTGCATCACATTATATCATATTATTTTCACATTTAACCTCATAATTTAGATATTCATACCTCTAGTCTAGAATATTCATCTTCATCTTGTTTCAGTAAAGCAGGTGAATGATAAAAATGCATCACTGTTTTAAAGCTGGGATTATTCTCACAATTCTTCCTCAGAATGAGTCATTTCTGACTGAAAGTGCACTTATGTATGACTGATTCATGTGACATCAGTCTGCCCTCTGCTAAACTCTCATTATAGGGCAGTACTCTGGCAGCTCGCTTCAGTGACAGATGCTATCACCTCTCACCAGAAGTGCTGTCAGTTTTAGATACTCTGTTACCTCCGGGTTCAGCTCAGTGGAGAGGTGTACCAATCATCAATTTTAAACACATATTTAAAGTGGAATTTATAGCTTCCATTAATTAAAGGGGCAGAATGTTTTTTTTTCTCCACTGATGACATTTCATTCCCATGTTGGCCCACCTTTTCGTCCATGTGTTTCCATGCAGTTGTCGTGGAGACAGGCCCCCCAGGAGGACCAGGATGAGAGCAGGCACAGCTGTGGGCACGGTATGGAGCAGGGCTGCACCGCAGAAGGTAAATCTCCTGCACACAGACGCCCACTTACCGGCCTAGACACTATAGAGGTATAAAGAGAAAGCAAATTTAGTTAGAACTTTTCTTAGCAAAATACATACTGTATAATTCAGCTTAATAAGTATAATTTTCTGATCTTTCCTGCTGAGCACCAACTCCCACACAGAATAAAATTAATTTCAAAGCCTATGTAAACCAATGCAAGTATTTAGCTTAAAGTACATGAAACAGATTATCGAATAAGAAAAAAATATAGGGAAGGGACTTGGTTTTATCCATCGGTTGTTGATTGGATGGCAGATCTGAATGTGAGCTTGCAGTTGATTTTAAGAAAGCAAAAGACTTAAACTGACTAAATGTGACTCTAGACCACAAAACCAGTCTTAAGTCTCTGGGGTATATTTGTAGCAATAGCCAAAAATACATTGTATGGGTCAAAATGATAAATTTTTCTTTTATGCCAAAAATCATTAGGATATTAAGTAAAGATCATGTTTCAAGAATATATTTTGTAAATTTCCTACTGTAAATATATCAAAACTTAATTTTTGATTAGTAATATGCATTGCTAAGAACTTCATTTGAACAACTTTAAAGGTGTTTTTCTCAATATTTTGATTTTTTTGCACCCTCAGATTCCAGATTTACAAATAGTTGTATCTCAGCCAAATATTGTCCTATCATAACAAACAGCACATCAATGGAAAGCTTATTATGTATAAATGTCAATTTTTTAAAAAAATACCCTTATGACTGGTTTTGTGGTCCAGGGTCACAAATGATTAGAGAAATCTGACATACATCTGTCATTTCACAGGAAGAACAAGTTATGACATTTTGAATAAACATAAGAAAAAAAATGGAACATGCATGGACAAAGTGTTTACAATAGGATCAATAATATGTATTCAGAAAATAGTTAATAACGTTTAATGCCAACTTAACATGAATTGTGGTTTCCGACATTTTAATTCTGAAATGTCATGCATCTCCAAAGTGAAATAAGATATTCAAACATGAAAACTGGGTGAGATATTATTTAATTTATCAGAAATTAGTTTGATTGTTAAACGAGAGTGTTACATACCAGAATGAAGCCAGGCTTAATGTGAATGTGTTAAAACAATCCTTAAATACCTATTCGGCTGTTGATTAATGTTATCCAATAGCCTGCATTAAGAGACATCAGTGGAAAAGTAAAGTTGTTTCAGAGGACAGTAAAGTTAATACAATTTGTTTTGTTCTAGAATAAAGTGTACTGAATGAATAGTTCCCAATAAAACCAGGAACATGCAGCAAGAAAGTAAAACGATTTTGCACTGACTTTGAATTGCATTGATTCTCAATGTGACTTTTGTCAAACAAGTGTTCAAAAGTTTAGGCAAACCTCTTGAAAGTCTCTTACTTTGGCTGTGCTCTGTTAAAATTAGTGTGAGAGTCCTCTGGGTCAGGTGGAAAGCAAACACCACTGTTGATTTTCATTGATCTATATCCCCAAACAACATTGATTGAAAGGAGTCATCTTCATCTGTATGCCTTTCTCAGCTCAGCATGCCTCGCTCGAATCCATCCAAACACTGCTTTCACTGGCTAGCGCAGCTCCTCGAAATTAATTTCAGAGCAAGGTGACTCCCTTCAACTACCTCTAATCTCACAAACAGGCATGGTCACACACAGCCAATGCAAATAGCTAACCAAAAGACTTTTTGATAAGGCTTTCTTAAACCAAAATGACTTATCCTTTGAAAATTAACACATCTGCAGCTGAAAAGATGCACGGAATTCGCTTAGCCACACCACTGTAGCTTACTGTCGTTTAGACACTGATCCTTACCCTCTTTTCTGTGATGAGGGGTGGAGTTGTCTGGGACCTGGACGCAGTACAGCTGTCTGGTCTGAATGCCTCCACCACAGAGAACGCTTACATTGTTAAGCCGTCTGTCCTGCTGGCTGAGAAGAGAGGCCACTTGACAGTCGCCCCAATCTGTGCTCTTCCACACATACCTGGAGAACAAAAGCACACGCCTGCTGTGGTGAGACACACTTCTTTTGTTTTGGCCCTATAGTCTCATTATATCATGCTGGGCTCCTCTAAAAGTTGCACTGGATAAATGGACACAGTGAGCTGCTGCTGAAAGATACTAATAGGCTTAGCTTCCTGTTTTCCGGTAGGAAACCATCTACTAATGAAAATGCATTGACTAAGCAAAGTGTTATGATGCATAAAGCAGCGGTTTTAATAAAATAACAGTCTGCTGCTATTGATCAAAAACCTAATCTCATTAATTAGCTTCTTCTAATCTTTGCTATGCTCGGATGCAACAGGGATTCAGTAAATAAATACTTGAACACAACACTCGAAAAATCATTTAGTACATTTTTTTACACTTTCAAGTACAGTAGGAAATTAATTATTATTGGGATGCTAAAATACAAACCTAGGGCAGTTTGGAAGCAAGTCTCCGATGATGTTGCAGGCTTCCTTTTCTTCAAGAGCGGTGCATTCTTTGCCTAGTCCAATAGGAGTCTGTGTTATGCTTCGAGTCCTGACCCGAAAACCAGGCGACATATCTGATGCCCTACACGTCTTTGAACACGGACTCCAAACGGACCAATCAGAGGTCTCGCAGTCTCTGGGCATAACGCACGACTGGAATGTTCCAGGGCCGTTCTCAAGGGTACAAAGACTAAGAACAAGAAAACAAATAAATTAGGAATAAGAGGCGCAAGAAAAACATATTCAAACATTTCAATGCTGCCAAAATGAGCAGATGAAAGTCTATGTCATTTAGAGTTGAAAGCACACACAGAGAATATGTTTTATGAGATAAATGACATCAATTGTTCCTGCTATTTAATAGGGCGTAATGAATGTAATTTGTGATTCAGTTAAAACAAACTTACAGAACCCCCACAAAAGCCAACTTTTCAGTGCATTGTTTG
The DNA here is from genome assembly GCA_023376895.1 of Aspiorhynchus laticeps. NCBI lineage: Eukaryota > Metazoa > Chordata > Actinopteri > Cypriniformes > Cyprinidae > Aspiorhynchus > Aspiorhynchus laticeps. The sequence continues at coordinate 44,628,230 of CM041799.1, read as the reverse complement.
CATAATAATATGAGTAGAGTATCTGTGGCAAGAGAAGACTAAATTAATAATTAGTCAGAGATGTTCAAATTTTCTTAATATACTGCAATGCTTGAGTGATGGTACAGCAAACGAGTGCTGTATTTTTTTTGCATAGCAGACACCAGACAGTGTAATGAATGTAAAGTGAAGGATATTTAAATGAGTTATTCACCTTTGTGTCCTACGAAGCAACGTCTGCAGTATGAAATATGAATAAATGCACAACAAACTGGATATCTAATTAGCGATTCATCCATATAAGTCACCCGATTAAATTACTTGTGTACATCCTAATCCGTTTGTGTAGCATTCATTTTCACTTTATTTTATATGATAATTAAGACTATAATTGGAAAAACTGCAGAAATTGAACTCAGGTGGGAAATATTCAAATCACTACATTTCATTAAGCATGCACGTAGGATTCACAAATGAATATGTTAATTAGAGCGAATGCTCCGTCTCACTGTAAGATAACACGGCGGCCTCTCTCTTGTTATGCTACACCTGTAGTAAACCTGTCAGACCCCATTCTGCTCTACATACCCACAACACCCTCCTCCACTTTCAACTGTGAATGAGGATGCTTGAGAATCCATATTAAACAAACATGGAATGAGAAAAACAGAAAGAACACCTGCCTTTTCCACAGACAAAAGACATTTCAGTCGCTGAACCAACTAAGATTCATATATAAAACATACATATGCTGACAGAATACAGTCAGGTCTTGCTGCCAGACATAGATTTGCTCTCAGTGGAAATAATCACAGATGACACAACACCCAAAGAATGCAAAGTTTCACTACGTCAACTCTAATTTCATACGCTTTTGTCTTCATAAGCCAATGACAGGTGACAATGCCAAAAGTGTGAATAATGAAGATATTTGTATGTCAAAGCACAGCAGCCTCTTTTCACCTGACATGAGGATTAACAAGAGATGATCCCCATTTAACAGTCTGTTCAAACTGACTCATCAAGAACGGTTGCGTTACGCTCTTATAGTTACACTGCTCTTTGCACTTCATACGAGGCCGTAATCCACCCATACTACAGATATAAAACATATTTGCTGTATATAATTACATCATTTTATATACAATTTTATTTCTAGAAAAACTGCATCTAAAATTATATATATATAGGCTAAACTTCCTAAGGATAAAATACTTTTGATAGGAATCATTTTAAACATTTTTATAACTGCAAATTATGAGACCCATAATAATAAATGATACCTTTAGATTTGTCTAAATTTAGTGTGAAATAATTCCAGATAATGTTTGTCTGTCAGTACACCATCCGCTCTCTCTCTGTCTTTTCTTTCTTCTTTTCAATGCAAATGTTATTTTTCAAATTAATTTTCATGATAAGTAAAACAACATTTGCATAGCTTCAGAAAGTGCAATATCTATGCATCCCTTTAGGTTCCTATCTGTTTGCACAATTCTATGCCATGTTGTAGTATAAATAGTGTACTGTATTACAGTAGTGTGTTCACTCTGAAAAAGTGCTCTAAGGATGCACTTATTTAACCAAAACAATCAAGTGCAGAATGATGGACACTTTGTGCACTCAACTGTCAAAAGGGGAGGTGTTATTAACAAAATAAGCTTCTAAAATTCATATACTTGGATTTTTAGTGCATAATAAAAGTGCTTAATGCATAATAAGTCATTTGGGACATAACTAAAAGTGCTTAATGCATAATATTTTAATCACATTAAACAGCTGAAACACACATAAATCAATGCATCTTTTTTTCCGTGTCCCTGCCCTATATATATTAGTAGACTTAAACTACCTTGGATAGCAAGCGGCAGCAGACAGCACCATGACACAGGTAAAATACACCAAAGACATGAAAGTCTACATTTGAGACTTAAAACCTTTATCAGGAGCACCTGCCTTCAAATCAATATTTTGCAAAGGAGGCATCTTTAAAGTTATGTTCAAAGCCTGCCTTAGTTCCAGCATTCATTATCCTCAGTTTGCGGGAAATCCATACTCTTTGTGAGAGGAGGATGAGCTACATCTCAGTGACTTCTAATTCTACCAAGAGCGAAATGAGAATAAAGCACAAACTACAACGTAACAGTGATTGACCATCTTTCCAGACTCATACTGTGGATGCAGAGATTGCAGCAAAAGAGTAAATTCAATCCTTTCCATCACGCCATAGCGTGTTCTGCTCAAAGGCCCGGCTCTCCTGTGCTGCCAGAGGCATGTCTCTCTGCTCACCTTGTATAGTACGGCAGCAGGAAGGAGATTAATGGAGGACTAACCGATTTAGCTAGGCCCACTTCACAGAGCCGCTTCAAAAATCCAGCGGCACAGCAATTCCTTTCACACAAGCAGCAGCAGTACCTTGCTTTCAAGAGCATAATCTGGGATTTAGACCTTAAAAGGGTTTATGTTCTCAGAGGGTTTGTCTCTCAGGCATGCTTTGCTTGTACACAGATTATTGTAAATTGAATAGACACGCCAGATGCGTCTGCGTACGTTCATGGCTTCTTACCTCAGCATGGCGTTCTTTCCGTCGCTGCGCATGCAACGAACTTGGCGTGTCTGGTAGCCGATCTCCACGTCCAAGCCCTTGAGGCTGTGGTGGTGGAGGTGGTGATGGCGGTGGTGCTGGGAGCTCTGGATGTGTCGTTTGACTGTGTTCCTCTCCGTATCTCCTGTGGTGAAGTCCAGCATGGTCCTTCCGCTCATCCAGAGCCCTTTGTGTTGTGGCTGCCTGCACTCGCTCCAGGAGCCGACTTTAAGACTGTAGTGATGTTCGCTTTCCCCAACTGGACAGGGCAAAAGGTTTGCACAAGTCCTTGTTTGGGTGAGGTTGGGGCAGTTAGCGCCTCCGTACATCGGCGCCGCTAGAACGTGTCGGGTCCGATGCTGGAGACCCGTGCCACATGTTCGACTGCAGCCGGACCAGGAGGAGAAATCAGATACGATGCAGTCATGAGGGCAGGGGATCAAGCAGGCCTGTTCGAGCGCCGGCCGCGGGGAAAAGAACTCGCATATCCTCGTCGTAACCACCGTGCGGTTTGTGGTGCGCACGCAGTGGATTTTCCGCCTCTGGATGCCGTGCTGGGCCGTGACGCACGCCGTCGTCCTCGGTTTGAGCTCATTGGGCTGGAATGAGGCTAGAACGCACGGTCCCCATTCTGAAACCTCCCATTCGAAGAGGTCCTGGTGCCACTCACACACTTTAAAGCAAGGCCTCTGGCTCTCGGGTTTGTCGGAGTGCAGGCAGTTGGATTGGTGCGTGGTCCAGCCTTCTGAGTGAATGCACCACACCGTCCTGGACTGAACCCCGCCAGTTCCACATTCTTCTCCCATACACCTGCCCCACTGACCTGGAAAAGGGAAGATGAAAGAATAGTTATATTGAGCTTCACGCAGTGAGCGCACATAAATCAGCAGGATATCTGTGGTAGAGCGCATCATCTGGAAAGTGTTCAATTTTAAAGGATTAGTTCATCCAAAAATAAATGTCTGTCTGTCATCATTTACTCACCTTTATGTCTTTCCAAAACAACATGAATTTATTTAAAGAAACAGCAACATTTTCACACAACAACACTATAAACTTCGGTTTATCACATAATGCTATCATACAGCTTTAGACTTCAAACCTAACAGACCCTGGTCTGAGATCAAATCAGATCATATAGTAAACATATGAATATTCTGAAATATTACAATTTAAAATAACCGTAAATATATATTTTACATGTAATTTATTCTTATGATGACAAAGCTGAATTTTTAGCAGCCATTACTCCAGTTTTCAGTGTCACATGATCCTTCAGATATAATTCTAATATGCTGATTTGGTGCTATGTTAGCACAGTTGAAAACAGTTTTCTACTTAATATTTTGTGGAAATCGTGATTTATTATTTTTAATTATTTGAATAGAAAGTTCAAAAGAATATTTGTTTGAAATAGAATTTTCTTGTAAAACATACAAGCTTTCCAATGTTACTGTTAAATTTACTGCTACATTTACTATGGAAAAAAACACTGCAAAATTGTAGGCCTATATCCACCATTTTCTTCAACGCAGAAGTAAGCCTATGGGTGAGACTTCCGGTTCATTAGCCGCTATAAATAAATATCGAGGAGAATAACAACATGCAGTAAACGGTAAAACTGTTTGCACTACAAACCAGTGTGTTCATAATTAAGATAATACATTAAAATAATACGGTAAGACACACCAATTTTCAATATCAAGCAGCAACCCATAGAATTTACAAATGGCCGTGACCATTTTTACAGTAAGAAAAAGGTGGATAGTTTTGGAAAATCTACATGGGAAATTTTGGTTTATTCATTACATAAAACTATCATATGGCTTCAGTCTTGTGTTTTTGTGCAATTTTTTGGAGCCAACCAGACCCTGGTTAACATAACAGCATCAACATTCTGCTAAACTTCTCCTTTTGTGTTCCACAAAATAAAAGAAGTCATACAATAAAGGTTAGAACAACATGAGGGAGAGTAAATAATGACAGAATGTACCGTTTCAGATGAACCAAAAATGTAATTGTTATACTTGTTATACTTAATAAATATCTGAAAAATGAGTGGATTAACATCACAAACACTGCTAAAAAAAATCAGAGTATTATTCCAACACCAAACAGGAAATATTCTATTAACATATCGTACAGTATATGCTTAATGTAATGTTCAATAATGAACAAACACATTGAACAGACACCTCGTACTGCATGTGTGATATTAGGGACTACGTATAATAAAAATGATATTTTTTTTGCTTTTTGTTTCGTTCTAAATTGATGGCCACATTAAAAGCTCATCTATGCAAACTGAAAATAAAAGGTAAACAAAAAGTTTTTTTAAAAATCCATGCTAGCCTGAAAGCAGCATACTCAGCTACAACATCTAAACTGCTGAATAGCATTGTAGCTCACTGGAGCACATCATTAAGTTTTTTCATGAGACTGCAACACAGCCACAGGTTTAACACATCACCATGTTTATATATTTAACTGAAGGAAGTACACATCTCACACACACGTTCCTGTGCCAAAGTGTGCAAAATAGCTAATAACATGTACAGTAAACACCATCATTTCACGTTCATTCCCCTAAAGAAGCCAAGCTAATATTAACATTTAAAGGCATTTCAATGCCTCCCACAGACTCCTTCCCCTGAGTCTACAGACTGACTACACATGCACAAACGGATCAAGATTGATTTTTCCTCTGTTATTGTACCTGCATATAAAGCTTCGGGCTAAAACCCACAAGATTGAGTTAGTGAATGCAGCTGTTGTGTTCCTTTAAATTCACACTTGAAGCTGAAGTGTGTAATTTCTGCGCCAGTAGCCTCAAAGAACATAACTGCAAAAATAATGACTATTTACAAATGATAGTTTCGCCCCAAACATACGCTACTGGTTAAGTCAATGTTGCTCTATTAAACTAGTCAGGATGTTAAAAACAAAAGCTTATTTTTCAGACTGCAAGTGAATCAGCCTACAAATGGCTGATATTAACAACAGCATGCATCTACAAAAGCTGTTTTAACATCAACAAATTCAACAAATTAGAGGCAAAAATATCAGACCACAGATGAATAACCCTCTCAGTGCAGACACTCTCAACCTCAGAATCATATTCATAGACATTAGAGTGAACTACAGCTTGTGGGGCTGTACAGAAACGAGCAGGCACAGACTCAACACGGTTGTTTGTAACGCTGAGCACCCATTTCAGAGGAAAGAATCAAGAGTGGAGCAAATATCTACAATACAGACACTACAAACCCACTCCATGTGGTGAGAGGTGAATATATCCTATATGGACATCCAAACATAGCCCTAGCATGGAAGATACCTGCATAGGGATGTTAGAGAGGTGCTTAATGTAAACATTTACAGTTTGCACAATGTTAAATTGATGCACAAAATAATTATTGCTTAATCACTTGGGCAAACTGTCTAGTGTTGTTGTCCATGCCAGACTGGTAGCCATATCACACAAGTGAGTGTTGTTGTTCCACGTCAACACAGTTGTAATTCAGCTGCAGGTAATCAGAGCTGTGTTGTTGATTTTCAGATCATTGTTTTAACAACACAGTTCATAACAGTAATTAATAACGAGTAACTTAGGTGTTAGAAAATATTTTCTCCACCCAAAAAATAGGACCATATAACACATTACAGCCTTGCTGAATGAATCAGTGATTCTGAATGAATTATTTGAGCAAATTATATACTGACTTGCTCAAGGACTAAACTATTAAGCGTTTTTGAATGAATTAGTTGAGTGAATGATTCAATGACTCACTTAAAGACTGAATTGATTTTTGAATGAATCGGTTGAGTAAATGATTCACTGGCTCGTTGAAAGACTGAATGAACATTTTTGAACGACTCTGTTGAGTGAATGTTCAATAACTCGCTTAAAGACAGTCATTTGTTTAATTCCTGAATTTAAAAAAAAAAAAAAAATTAAACTACATGATTGATTGCTTGATTTAAAGATTTACTTATAAAGACAGTTGCTGTGACACTAATGGCATAAAGCCGCAGTCACAATAGACTTTGTGCACATAAAAATTTTCAATGGACACTGAAATGAAGTTCCAGACGTAGGTTCGGGAGGAGCCTAATCATTCAGTCCTGTCAATCATCATTACGAGCCTATATAAGCAGTGTCAATTCTTCGGGCATCCCTCCACCTCCCCATCTCCTCCTCTATTTCTGTTTTTCTCCCTCTAGGTAGTACCGCAATGAGGGGTTGAACTCGGTGCTCAAGCCGAGCCTCGGGTTCGAGCCTCCATTAAGGACAGCAAGCCAAGTTCGTTTACCATTAAACAACAGGACTGGATGGGCAGGCGAACTCGTGAAATTATAATATGATGTCATATACACAATCTTTAAAAAAAACATAATTGTACAAATATCCAAATTGTAGAAATAAGTAATCTACTTCACCTTACTGCAATGCTCCAGATTTAAAATGTACTTTCTTTTAACTCAGCTTTGAGGCCATGCTGATTTTCTATTGGTCATGTCTTATGTGACACAAATTGGCAAGTTAACATTTACATTTATGCATTTAGCAGACGCTTTTATCCAAAGCGACTTACAGTGCATTCAGACTATACATGTTTTATCACTATGTGTGTTCCCTGGGAATCGAACCCACAACCTTTTGCGCTGCTAACGCAATGCTCTACCACTGAACCATAGGAACACAAACTTGAACATTGGAATGCAGTGAAATTTCCATGAGCTTGTGTTTCCTGAATGGAAGTCAATGGCATGAAAAGAGTAAAAAAATCCTCCCCACTAATGCACAGACTGACAGTTGTCTGGAACAAGCACAAGCCGTGTGACCGCACGTATAAAAGTCACAGTGTATATGTATATTCGTATGCATTTGTCAGTTCATAGCCAGAATAAGGAGCAAAATGGATTGGATATTGTATAGTTCAAAAGTCTGGCTATGCAGAACTAATGCACCTTCATCCCACTGGTGATTTGGGTCAAAGCGTTCAGTTTGCAGAACTGACATGAAATATCCTCAACATGTGTACACACCAGCACAGACGCACAGCTGCTGATTGTTGATGATCCAGCCAGCTCATAAAATCAGTGAATCACTGATCTCTAACAAGCCACTCGCTCCTCTCAATCCACAGCACCTGGTCAGCACGAGGTGTTTCCGCACAGACTCATCGATGTTCCAGCACCAGCTGTGCAGTGCGGGTGATTTATAGCAGCGTGATTCAGAGTGATTACACTGACAGAGCAGCAGCAAACACAACAAACCTTTCCTTTCCAGAGATCTACACCTCCAGGGCTGAATAATCACACAGTCCATCACTGGCCAGACCCTTCTCATCACACTGCCCCTCTTTTGGGCTCGCCATCGCCCCATTCATTACAGCCTTCGTAACTACATCAAGAGTTCACTCTTGATGGGTAACTACCCATTCCTTTCACTCACAGCCTGATCTTTTTCTTTTTATATATATATATATATATATATATATATATATATATATGTAAAATAATATTCCACTTACATGCTAAAAGAATAATTTACCCAAAGAAATATTTATTCAAATGAGTCATTTACTAATTTTCATTTTTCAAATACGTATAATTTTTGTCAGGGAAATTTTAGGTAACGCTTTATTTTGATGGTCCCTTTTGAGCATTCTGTTGACAATAAGTAACTTTGCACCTATGTCAACTAACTCTCAGAGTATTAGTAGACTATCTGCTTAATATCTGCTAACTCTTTATGTGAAGTGAAGTGAGTGAAAGTGACGTACGACCAAGTATGGTAAAAATGACTCGGAATTTGTGCTCTGCATTTAACCCATCCAAAGTGCACACACACAGCAGTGAACACACACACACACACACACACACACCGTGAACACACACCCGGAGCAGTGGGCAGCCATTCATGCTGCGGCGCCCGGGGAGCAGTTGGGGGTTCGGTGCCTTGCTCAAGGGCACCTCAGTCATGGTGATGAGGGAGGAGAGAGCGCTGTACATTCACTCCCCCCACCTACAATTCCTGCCGGCCCGAGACTCGAACTCACAACCTTTCGATTATGAGCCCGACTCTCTAACAATTAGGCCACGACTTCCCCTATCGTGTGATGGTATCCCAACAGACACTCTGTTGACTATAAGTAACTTTGCAAGTACATGTCAACTTATTCTAACCCTAACCCTGCCAGTCTATTAATCCTCTACCAGCACTCGAATGAGAGTTAGTAGATCTGTACGTGCAATGTTACTTACAGTCAACAGAATGTGTTAAAGGGATCATCAAAATAAAGTGAAACCAAATTTTATAATGATTTGTAATCATTAAAATTATAAAATACATAAAGTAATGTGTTGTTCCAGGGACAAAATAAACATGAGGGTGAATAAATAATTACAGAGATTAGACAGATACTACTGCTTAAGATATTTAATGTCTTTTTAACACTGTTCCAAATGTTTTGGTTGTTGTATTGTCAGTTTATCATCTTACATGCTTGCTGCATTTACATTTATGCATTTGGCATCTGACACTTTTATCTTGTGTATTCAAGACACAAACATCATCGTGACTCCTCTGGGAATTGAACCTATGACCCTGGTGTTGCTAGCATCATGCTCTACCAGTTGAGCTACAGGAACATTAAATTCGATAAGGACTTTATTTAAACTTGTTCACTACGCCTTGATTTTTATTACCAGCTGTTTAGAAGAATTCCTCCACTATTCTCGTATGGCTAAAATAAACAGAAAAGTTAGAAAAATTTCCATCAATATGCAAATGATTCTGAGGCTTGAAATTAACTGTTATGCGAGGTACTAAATTATTCATGACTATATCTCCATGCTGAATCCTGTCGCATTTAATTTATTCAGTCTAGCGAGTGCTTAATTATTGAATTCGTATATGCGGCACCTCATGTGCTTATAAACTTGTAGTCCATCCATCTTTTACTGCTCTTAATTTCATCCAGGTGTCTGTTTGGACTGGTGAGAAGTATTGATGACTGATGTTTAATTGCTTAATAATTGAGTGGAGTTCAGTCAGCTGCACTCAGGGATGCTCTCATCTGCTGAACACAAACATCTCAGACTCATCCAGCCAGATGGAGCTACAGCTAACACTCCAGATGTTGGAGGTGCAAGCAAGAATTGTTAACAGTAACATCTCTTAAATTGCACCCCCCCCCCCTCTGCCATGTCTGTCAGTAAGTTCAGGTATAAAGTGTTAAACTTTAGATCCGGTGTAAACGTACGTTCACAAAGTCAGCAGGCTCCTGTCTGAGTGACAGCTTGTGATTATAACACAAACCTGCCGTGCTAAAATGGAATCCAATGAAAGATGAAAAGATCACATTCAAGTGATTTAAGCGTAACATTACAATTACTCAGGTGCTTAAAAGGATTTATCTTAACTATGAGTAAACCATATACAATTAGCAAGAATAAATTAAATTTTTTATGACAGCATTAAAATAATATCTGATTTTAAACCACGTCTAACTGAAAATATCTTAATTGTTAATAATACAATTCAATTAAAAAACATTAAAATAAGTAGATACTCAATCACACTTCACTGCGTCACCATGCAGTAACATTTATAACCAGACCATCACTTCAATCCTGTTTCTCTGAAATATATCCATTACTAAAGGCATGTTGGCGACAATTAAGACATGAAGCTAAATGTTTCTTTTGAATATTCAGTATGTTCCCCATTTGGGCATATTAACTCCACTGAATGAGTGTAATCTCATAAAACAACTTGAACACAGCGAGTCCATGAGGTGTTTAGCCCAAAGAGTTATTGCTGACCTGTTTAATGTGTTTCTTTTCAGTATTCCGAGTCAAATCCTGCATCCACTCTCAGAAAACTGAAAGATTCGATGCAAATATGAAAGCAAACGCATGAGCATTTCTGTTTGTCTGTTTTGTTTCAGTCTGACGCGCTGCTAAAAAGACTGGACAGTTGCATGGATGATGAATATTAATCACAGTATTGACGGAGTTGTTTCTTTTGAAATGGAGAGCGATAGCAGCTGTTGCATCAGACCCTGTTTGACATGCAGTCAAACGATGAAGCTTCCTACTTATTCCGCTGCAGAGCCACTGGAGAGTTACCGTTTCATTTCTCCAATCAGTGGAAATTTGCAGACAGCATTACCCCCAACAGCTATAATCATTAGTTATAATATTTTTCTTTCTTTTTTTTTTGTGCATCTGTGCATGTGCATATGCATACACACATACATATTATTTAAGCTCATCTGTGTCTTTTTTGTGCACATTCACTAATCATGCATTACAACAAACAGTGGTGCACTCAAACGCCACCACATCTAGAAAAAAAAATTCTACTTGCTAAATTTTGCTTTTGCACAGAGAACAGAGCGATACGGGCTCACCGCTGCAATGACTGACAGGCTCAGTCAAACTCATATTATCACTCAGGTGTAATTGCATGTCTTCTGTAGTGTGAACGACTCTTGACACAAGAGAGCTGCGAGCTGAGGGCTAATTGAGTGAGGATACACTCTCACCTCTCCAAAGCTATCAGAAACACCAGTACCAAACGTCACTGAAGGACGAAGAGGAAGCGCAAAAGAAAAATGTGAGGAGAAGTGATGAGAAGACAACAAAAGAGAAAGTAGGCATGAAAGACCAAGGACACAAATCCTACAGGGAAAATTTGAATGACCCAAACTGTACTCTCAAGATAACAACATGCTTTTGTTCATTTTCACTGCCACTGAGCCGCTTCAGTCGTAGAGACAATGCATCCAGAGAGGGTGAGCATCTATCAGCTTCTAAATGTGAAAAACCACAAGTGCATTTTGAATGAGAGAAAGGACTTCATCAGACCGAAATGTAAGTGGGTAGATTTCCATGACAGCAGTGAGATTAAGATGAAGATCGTCTGTCACGCTGATGTGTTTTCGTCTAAATACTCACAATCTAAATCTCTGTCAGACAGCGAGAAGTAACTGTGGCAACTGTGAATTCAAGAGATCCTACAATGGCCTTGTTTAAATTGAGTGTACTGTATTAAAGATGAAATGACACTGAAAGGACCACACTTTTACTGCATTTCAAAACAGACTGTCTGGGCTTTAAAGTCCCAACACTCAAGAACAATTCACTGAAAACTGATTTTTATAGATGCACTGTCTGCACTGTGCAGTGTGGTGGTGAATGGGGGCGATGATCTAGATAAAAACAATCACGGTTAATCATGATTTAATTATTACATTAACGGCACTGGCAAATAGCGTTCACTTTTGTGAACGTCATAATCAGTATAAAGCTAATTAACACGAAAAGAAGGCGTGTGTGTTTAAATGATAATGGGATTTGAAAAATTTGCAAAATACACTTTTAAAAATTACACTAAACTCACAAATTGAATAAGAATGTTAATATGCTATCGTTCAGGTTTTGAGGCATTTTTGAAAGTTTCTTATGCACAACAAGGATGAATTTTTTGATCAGAAATGCAATGAAAATAGTAATATTGTAAAATATGATTACAATATAAAATAACTAATTTCAAAATGTAATTTATTCATGTGACAACAAAGCTGAATTTTCAGCATAATTACTCCTGTCGTCAGTATCACATTATTCTTCAAAAGATCATTCTAATATGCTGTTTTGCTGCTCAATAAACAGAACAGCATTAATTTGAAGCAGAAACCTTTGGTAACATTATGAAGGTATTTACTGTAAGTTCAATTTAATTGCTGAATAAAAAAATAAAAAATATTACTGACCCCAGACCTCTGAACATAACCTGAAATACAGTTTATGTTTCATGAATAGTGCACAATTTCTTAATATTTACATGCCTAGTTTTGCTGGATTGTGGGTGGCCAGTGGTTATTTGCGCTGAAAAACTGTTCGCTAATGTGGTGCACCTGTTTAATAATGAATTCACTCTTAAATCTGGCTTTTTTTCTATTTGAACTCACTCAGCTCAATGCTGAATGCAGAACTGAAAGGATTCCAGGTGAACACACACACTAGCTATGTTTCCATCCACCTAATTTTTTGTGCATTTTGGAATATCGCATAAAACAATCGCTGAATGGAAATGCCAAGATGCACATAAATTCAAAAAATGTGCATAAAAAACTTATGCGCACATTTGAGTGGGATAAACTTTTATCCGATAAGAAAAAATGCACGTAAACTATGATGGAAACACATTTACCGAATAAATTCCTCCATGCGCATCGAAAAAGTCATGTGACTTTGATATATTTTATTCTTTGATATAGACGGGATAACTTGACTAGCAGCGGACCGATCTCGTTCACAGCATCTATATGTTGTTATGGTCATTCTGAAAAGCCTGAGCAAAGTCTGTCCTCAAAGTATTTCTTGTCTTACACGACTGCGTTCCCAAACAGCAGCATCCACCTCCGAAAGCAATGCATTTCATCTGCACAAGTAATTTATCATATATGAGAATTATTATATTCAGTGGCTTCTCCTAGTTTTCTTAGTGATATTTAGTGTCAGTTTACCAGGAAGTGATGGTTTTGTTCTCTTTGACTCGTTGGATGGAAACGGTGCTTTATTCGCAAATGTTTTATGCGATATTCCAGTTTCAATTCGAATCTTTGGATGGAAACATAGCTACTGATAAATATGATGATTGAACCATCAATAGTGCTTCCTACAACAACAGCATGTGATAATCACTCCTTTGACTTTTGAATCACTCCTTTGCCTCTTTCTCGTGGGGAAAAGCAGAAGCGTCAGCCTCTGCTGGAGCCAGGTGTTATCTCCAGAGCCATTAGACAGGGACAGACGCTGCACTGGCGCTCTTCAGTGGTTGGGGGAAGAAGATAAATGGAGTTCTTCACAGCTTTCATGCATCAGATGGGACGTGCACCTTCATCTTGCTCTAAATAAGATTTGTGGCACCACAGCAGCAAAAGTGCACCAGGAGACAGATACAGTCCAGAGGGGGGAAAAATGTACATCTTAGGGAAAGGAAGAAGGAATGTTTTGTCATGGAGAGTGCAGAAACTACATACAGACTCAGAGTGAGGAAAAGGCTCTTAAACCACCTTCTGAGGTGGTCAGATTGCTCAGATCTCACAAGTGTCTGGAGGGCATTTACTCTTGGTATGTTCATGATCAGATCAGCCAATCCAATCAGTACAAATGCACAAAGTCATCCCTTTCTCTGCTATTTGAGAGATACATTTCAGTGGTTCTATCTGTAATGTGGAGCAATTTCACATTTAACGCACCCCGCCACAGCCCAGATCTGTTGCAGTGACAAACATGATACAGGACAACGACTGACTGCATGATGTAGATTATTAGGGGCCATTCACACAGAATGTGATTTTGCTTTGAAAGACAGGAGATGCAGGCAGTGGAATGTGGAAAAAGGCAAGGCATTGAAAAGGTGTTTTTTATTTTTCTTAAGTTGAACTTGACAACTATTATGCACGAGACAATGCAAAACATCCAAGTGCAATGGTCAAACATGTTAGTCTAGCATGTTTGCATGGAAAAACAATGAAATATTGTGCAGTGGATTGGAAAACTGTTCTGTATGAATGACCCCTTAGAATGCAGCTGCTGTACATGCCCCTAATATTCAAGATATGACGGCAAAAAAATGCCCATCTTTGAGTTATTCACAAATATCTACACAATTGCAAATGTAATTTTAAACAATAGTTCAATAAACAAGAAGTTAATATTGTGCTAAATTATAGACACAATATTGACAATATTGTGTTTTGTTTTGCTCACAAACTAAAATAGTTCCAAACAAAGCCACAGCAGAACTGTTCTGCGTTTCTGAGCAAAACACTGTGGTGCTTTGTTACTGAATCAATCCACAGTTTTTAATCAATCAAATCAGTGACCCATTCATAAAAAAAACATGAATGAATGACTGAACGACTCACTCATTAAGATGACTTGCTGCCAACTACTGGCGGTTTTCATTTCATATTGAATTTTTTTAAATTATCTTAATACAATATTTATTAAAAAATAATATCCATTTAGTATCTTTATTTATGCAATTCAAATTGCAGCGTAAATGCATTCATGCCACCTCTGAGCTGCATTAAACAGTCTGTGTAAATATGGCACTTCAGATTCAGCTTCTGAAAAACAATGTTATTGCCATGTTGTAGCGAGTTGAAGCAAAACATTTCTTTCTAAAGCTACTTAATGTAATGTCTATTCAATGCTTTTCTCACTGACAAACCAACTGGCCATATGTATTTACTCTTTTATTAAAAGAAAGTGCCACAAGGCCGTTCCAGATCTCTCAGGCCCAATTTAACCCCTGGATACACCACTGAGAGTCATTCTGAAGTGTCCGATAAGGTAGAAACACTCTGTAAGCTATTTACAGTGTATACTATATGACTATATCATAGCTCAGGGAAATGGTGGTATTTATGGAGCTGTGCATTTTAGAGCAGCTTATATGATATTTGAATTTGAAAGATGTGCATGTGTTGAGCTGAAGCCTGCTGTGAGGAGAAAGAGCCTCGACTCTATGAAGTCAACTCCTGATACATGACAAAAGCTGAGACAAGACATTCAGGAAGATACTCTGTAATTTGGGACAGATGGAGCCTCGGCAGCACCAGCTGCGCGCTGAGAGAAATATGCCGCATTTTGAATAGTGCGAATACAGCAAGCCTATAAGAAACACACAGACAAACATGTTTATTTACAGCAAACTCTTGTCAGCGTAGAATCATCAGACAACTTGTGACAAGATCCAGAGCCTGAAAGCTTGAGATCTTTCATCACTCATTTCTCATCTACTTGGATTTGAAGCTCGAGACAAATAAATTTACGTAGCGGGAGACGGGGTCAACGCTTGATGTAAAACATTTATGACACCACATTCACAGATTCGTTGTACTCTCAGAACTCAAACGAGCAAAATAAACAAACGCCAAACAAAATACAAGAAGCAAAAATAGTCCCTAGAAATTATAGGTTATTACTCGAGTGGAAAAAATGTCACTGTTGAGCTCGCGGCTCCTGAACTCTGGCATTTGAAAAATAGCAAGCAGTACTTGGACAGATGCGAAGACATCAAAATGTGAATGTTTTCCGTGGCTACTGAAATGGCTGGTAGGTGATGCCTTTAAAATGGATAACGTGATCTTTAACAATGAGAAGACTGACAGTGTAATTTACACTTGTCACTAGTAATGGAGCCACGTATGATGGCACTTTAAGGTCATTAGAGTGATAAAAAAGGAGCTGCTATCTTTTCTCATGCCATCTTGGTGAATCGAATGCAAAAGGGAGGAATAAATTATTCTGCCATTTATGTTGCAGTGTCCTTTATATCTGCAAGAGTATCTTTCCCTTTTCTTTTCCATGACTGAGAACTTTATCAAAAAATATTCTTGTAATCTAAAGGAAAACCCTTGACAAAAATAATAATAGTAACAATACTACTACTACTACTACTAATAATAATAGAAATGAGTTGTAGTTAAATAGATTCACAGGTGTTCATGTGATTGTGATTGTTTACAATGTATCATTTCTTATAATAGATCTTTTTTTTTTTACTTCCTAAAGCTCAACTTGTATAATATAGCTGGTCTAGGATGGACTACTGCAATGCTCTTCTGGCTGGTCTTCCATCAAACACAATCAAACCTCTACAAATGATTCAGAATGCAGCGGCACGACTGGTCTTCAATGAGCCCAAAAGAACCCATGTTACACCTCTCTTCATCTCCTTGCACTGGCTACCAGTGTCAGCTCGCATCAAGTTCAAGACACTGATGCTTGCATACAGAACAACCACAGGCTCAGCACCCTCTTACTTCCACTCACTATTACGAATCTACATCCCCTCCAGAAGTCTGAGATCTGCTAGTGAGCAACGCCTTGTGGTACCATCACAGAGAGGCTCAAAATCACTCTCCAGAACATTCTCGTTCACCATTCCTGGATGGTGGAATAATCTTCCCACCCCTATCCGGAATGCTGGATCCCTGTCAATCTTCAAGCAACAACTGAAAACTCATCTCTTTCGGCACTACTTGACTTCATCCTAAAAAAAAAATCCCTTTATCTTTCCCTTTATCTTTATCTTTCTCTCCTTCCCTTGCTAGCTTGTACTTATTCGAACAATGACTGAGACTTGGTGTTACGAGCACTTCCTCTGTCTGATTGCCTCTTCAAGATGAATCGCTTTATGTACTCCCCAATTGTAAGTCGCTTTGGATAAAAGCATCTGCCAAATGACTAAATGTAAATGTAAATGTAATATGGCATGTGAAACGTCAAGACTGTGGGTCCGTGGGTCCGGCACAAAATAAACAAGTTGAATGCTTTGCAAGTTGTTTTGAATAAAAGCGTCTGCCAAATGCATAATGTATCAATGTAAATAATAGTGCAGAGAAACAGCATAATATTGAATTAAAGGGATAGTTCACCCAAAAATGTTCTAATCATTTACTCACTCCCATGTCGTTCCAAACCTGTATGAGTTTCTTTCTTATGTTGAACATAAAATAAGATATTTTGAAGAATGCTGCTAATCAAACAATCTGATGGTCCCCATTAACTTCCATATTATTTATTTCTTTACTATGGAAGTCAAAGGGGACCAACAACTGTTTGGTTCTTCAAAATTATTTCAAATAACTTCTTTTGTGTTCAACATATGAAGGAAACTTATAAAGGTTTGGAATGACATGAGGGTGAGTAAATGATGACAACATTTTCATTTTTGGGTGAACTATTCCTTTAAGGTGGCAAGTTTTAACCCTCATGTTTTGTATAGGGACTCAGAGACCCCAGTAATATTGCAGCTAAAAATGCTTAACAGTGAAGTTTCAGGTGGATACTTCATGACTTTTCCTAATCTAATTAAAGACTGACTATGAATAAAGTTGCATTACTTGTAAATGCAATGAATCTTCACAACCTAAGATTCTCTAATTGTTAACACTGTCAAACCAGAGAGACTTTTTTAAAATCAAAAGTTAAATGCAAACTTTTGCCTCACAGATAACTGCCTCCAAGGTTTTAATTAGGTCAGACTAATCTAAAGGGAACATAGGAAGTTAATTTCTAAATTACTTATAAATGCATCAATGGGGTCTCAAGGACCTCAAATATATATATATATATAAAAAAATCAGCCAGTAAGAGCAGAATATGTCTGGGAATTTCAAGACTTCAGGCTTTTTATATATATCCGTGGGAATCTGAGACCTTGCAAAATCAGAAAAAGGAAAGTTTTAAAAGACACGACTTCATTTCTTCTACATGCATTACAATAGGTGCAACTTTACTGAAACCAGACAGTCTGTCCCTGCCTCAGACCACAAGGACAATTTCTGATTGGATAAGACTTTATACTCATTTTGGATTGATATCATAAAGATATCAGATAAAGCTGAGAATGTTGCTGGGTGGTGAATTCTATCACACAACAAATGCAAACTAACTGCAAATTGAGCAGTGCAATAAATATCTTCCAGATATAGATTCACACCAAGTTGTTTCTCTACAGTTGCCATCTGCTTGTGATCGCAAACTAAAATGTGTAAAAATGTGTAAACCGCACAAACAATATCCTCATGTGCAGCTGCTATGATAGGTTCTAATGAGGCTGTTTTAGAGGACAAGCTTCCCTGGACTAACAACTCTGTGTGTGTGTGTGTGTGTGTGTGTGAGAGAGAGAGACAAACAAAAGTGCATGACTTCCACAAATGTGTTACACTTAGGTATTGAGTGACAAAAAACTCAATATATGGTGTGAATTCTTCCACGTCATGTGTCATAAAAGATATATTCAGTCCCACATGGAATCTGCACATGTAGAGCAGCAAAAAGCTCTGCATATTTCCACAGAATCTGAATGCATATGATAGGAATTATATATGGGAAAAAATGTATTTGATTCCTTGCTGATTTTGTACGTTTGCCCACTGACAAAGAAATGATCAGGCTATAATTTTAATGGTAGGTTTATTTGAACAGTGAGAGACAGAATAACAACAAAAAAATCCAGAAAAGTGCATTTCAAAAAAGTTATAAATTGATTTGCATTTAAATGAGTGAAAAAAAGTATTTGATCCCCTATCAATCAGCAAGATTTCTGGCTCCCAGGTGTCTTTTATACAGGTAAGGAGCTGAGATTAGGAGCACTCTCTTAAAGGGACTGCTCCTAATCTCAGTTTGTCTGTATAAAAGACACCTGTCCACAGAAGCAATCAATCAATCAGATTCCAAACTCTCCACCATGGCCAAGACCAAAGAGATTGTAGACCTACACAAGGCTGGAATGGGCTACAAGACCATCGCCAAGCAGCTTGGTGAGAAGGTGACAACAGTTGGTGTGATTATTCACAAATGGAAGAAACACAAAATAACTGTCAGTCTCCCTCAGTCTGGGGCTCCATGCAAGATCTCACCTCGTGGAGGTTCAATGATCATCAGGAATCAGCCCAGAACTACACGGGAGGATCTTGTCAATGATCTCAAGGCAGCTGGGACCATAGTCACCAAGAAAACAATTGGTAACACACTACACCGTCAAGGACTGAAATCCTGCAGCGCCCGCAAAGTCCCCCTGCTCAAGAAAGCACATGTACAGGCCATCTGAATGATTCAGAGGAGAACTGGGTTAAAGTGTTGTGGTCAGATGAAACCAAAATCCAGCTCTTTGGCATCAACTCAGCTCGCTGTGTTGGAGGAGGAGGAATGCTCACCGTCAAACATGGAGGTGGAAACATTATGCTTTGGGGGTGTTTTTCTGCTAAGAGGACAGGACAACTGCACCGCATTAAAGGGACGATGGACAGGGCCATGTACCGTCAGGACCAGGACATTGAAAATGGGTCGTGGATGGGTATTCCAACATGACAATGACCCAAAACACACGGCCAAGGCAACAAAGGAGTGGCTCAAGAAGCAGCACATTAAGGTCCTGGAGTGGCCTAGCCAGTCTCCAGACCTTCATCCCATAGAAAATCTGTGGAGGGAGCTGATGGTTCGAGTTGCCAAACATCCGCCTCAAAACCTTAATGACTTGGAGAGGATCTGCAAAGAGGAGTGGGACAAAATTCCTCCTGAGATGTGTGCAAACCTGGAGACCAACTACAAGAAACGTCTGACCTCTGTGATTGCCAACAAGGGTTTTGCCACCAAGTACTAAGTCATGTTTTGCGAAGGGGTCAAATACTTGTTTGGCTCATTAAAATGCAAATCAATTTATAACTTTTTTGAAATGCGTTTTTCTGGATTTTTTTGTTGTTGTTATTCTGTTTCTCACTGTTCAAATAAACCTACCATTAAAATTATAGCCTGATCATTTCTTTGTCAGTGGGCAAACGTACAAAATCAACAGGGGATCAAAACATTTTTTCCCACTGTATGCATATATATATATATATATATATATATATATATATATGTATGTATGTATGTATGTATGTATGTATGTATGTATGTATGTAATAAAAGCACGCATTTCACTGAAAGCACATGTGTTTTACAACACCAAGGTGTCTATTTTATAACGGAAGGAAATGGCGCCTTTTCTAATTCTGTTTGTCTCACGTGGTTTTTGCAGGAAGGAAACCCACTGGGATGTATTTATAGACTGCATGTTACAAAGTGTACGTTTTCACTTCTGCTAAACCATATACAAAACAACTGGATGAAAATCAGGGGCTAAAGAATCAATTTGAACAGCGGAGGAGGGGGCACATTATAACACTTGTGAAATTACTTTTTTGACATGATGGTAGCCCAGCTGTCCTATGTATGTTGAGAAATAGAGAACAACAAAGGTAACAAGACTGTGTTGTATTGTTCTTGTATTGTTTTATGAAGGAATGAACTACTCCAATTAAGGACTGCAAATAGTGTAATCAAAAAAATAGTGTAATCAAATCAAAAACAATACAATATAAAAATAAGTACAAAAATGCATTTTTTTATTGTAAAAAAATATGTACAATATAAGACTACTGACTATACAAAAACAATATATTTTACGTTCATTACCAAATATTCATACTGACACAGACACATAGATGGACCCCCCCCCCACACACACACATATATATATATATATATATATATATCGGCGGTGGTGGTGCACTTTTTACAAGCAAAGTATTTCAGGTTGCTTGTAATTAGATGATTGAAGGAAATGACAATTAGCAAATTAAATAATATTCTACAAAACAGCTAACCTGTTGAACATTAAATTAATTACATACAGCAGCCCTTTTGCAGTGCAGTTGAACATAAACATAAGGTTGTTAAACATTGCATTAAAGCCCTGGTTTTCATCTACACCGTGCACAACGAGTGCAGAACATCTCGGCAACCTATTTTTCATTTTATAAAACCTTTTCATCAACTGCTTATAGTCAAACTTTCTTTCTAGAAAACAGAACATTTTCTTATGACCGCACAGAATTCTTTTGACAAAATACATCCTGAAGCATTATCACGTCAGGCTAACAGGTGCATTAGAGCTACAATTAGCAACATATGCTTTATAAGACAATTTATAAGTTTTACACTATGCTAGAAATGTATCAACTGGTAGAGATGTTGGACTATCGTCTCTATCTCAGTTACACGCTCACGTGATGTTGCTGTGGTCATGAAAACTTACGTGGTCATGAAAATGTATCGTTTGCACACGTTTTTAAGCATTGCAGTTTAAACAAGTGATTTTAAGCTGTTGAAATGCAATCAGCTATATTTAGCCATTTAGCTATATGCACACGCTGTCAGAGAGAGCGTTTCTGAGAGCTGAGCTCATAGAGTACGGGAATATTGAGGCAAGTTTTTTTTGCTGCTTTATATGCCTTGAACGGTTAAGTACGCACACTTGTATGTGTCAAAAGGCCAGTCTTTGCAATTGAAAGCAAACAGCTTAGAGAAAGAAAAAAACACATGTAAAAGTATATTGGATCCGGGGAGCTCTTAAAGTGACAGAAGTGTCTGTCATTCATGTTAAACAACAAAAGAGAGAAAATATCTTCTCTAAGTTTCTTATTCTTATTTAATCACTGACTGTTTGAGCTTGAGTTTTTTTAATTTAGGCTAATATTAGTTTTTTTGTGATACTGACACTGGTGACAAGAACTATGAAATGTCTATAGTATCAAAAAGTTTTGATGTCATAAAGACATTATTTAAAGCAAAAATAACTATATTGTGATATATCATTACCACAAAATAAAATTACTCATATCATGATACCTCGCATCAAGATATTGGTCATATCGCCCACCCCTACCCAAGTGTTTGTAATAACTTCCAATTGCTTTTGGTCATATAATGAAAATACCCAAAATCTATATGATACAAATCACATACTATCATGTTTATTAGCTTCATATTTGTAAAAACAAAAAAATATATTTCTAAAGAAATATAAAGTAACGTGTACAGATATCAATATTTCCGCAGATATGTGCACTTTCACTCACTCACACACACACACACACACACACATATATATATACTGTATATATATATATATATATATACACTGTACATACATATATAGACTTTTTACAGCTTCAGAATCTACAGGCAAAATAAAAATAGATATACAGTATATTGACAACTTGCTAGAGAGAAAACAATCCAATTTAATACCAGTATGTCTCTTTCAACACCACTCCCTCAGCGTGAGGCATTTCCTTCAATATCTAAACACACCGAGTACATGACCCTTTCATTTCTGAAAACAAACCAGCTCCGTCTGAAGGAGAAATTCCCTGATAGAGTATAAAAGCAAAAGCCCAGCAGCAGCTTTGGCTCTGTTTATCATTACAGCTGTGTGCTCTCTCTCAGCTCATTGAGATGCAACCTCAGGAGCGTCTCGTTTAGGCTCCCCACGCCTCCACCTGAGATCTGCATTCCCAGCAGAACAGCACACACAGCTGAAAGAAACCTGCAAACTTATGGATCTGTGACTGGTTAAGAAAAAGGTGGAAATGGTGTACTATTTCAGACTGTTTGAACAGAATCGGCAAGTGACATAAGAAAGGTTGGCAACTTGTACAGCACAAACAGTTTTGTCAGGTAACCTAAAAATGCCCTTAATGCTGAAACATCTAAATTAACTGGTTTAATTGCAGACAAAAATAGTATTTAATATGACTAAATCCACCTTGCCACAGCTAATCACAGCCATGCAGTTTGTCTAAATTCAGAGACAGAACAACGACAGATGGTTTGACTCGACATCTTACCCTCACAGCAGCACCGCTCTTGTGATTGATGGACTGACATGAGCTGTTAAGAGCACACCATCCTGAAATACATGTTAAGAGACGTGTAGTAGAAAATCCCAACATCATGACTGGGGCGATTTCACATCCTGCCATTTTAGAAGGTGGAAACTAAAAATTCATAGTTTTAACTGGGGAGTTACTTTGAGGTATGAAACTTTCAGTATGTGTTTATTGTAGAGTAACCGCTTATGTGTACATATTAAATAATATTTGATTATCCATTTCATGCCCCTTGGATATTTAGTAACTTACATTTTAGATATAAATAGGGGCCATTTACTCCCCCTCGTGCCATTGAGTTCAGTGGAACACATAAAATGTATTTTTGTCCAAACAATGAAAATCAATTGGGTCCAATGTTGTTTTGGACCCCACTGACTTTCATTGTATGAACAAAAACTGTTTACAATCTCCTTTTGAAAGAAAATGAGAACAGAATTGACATTTTTGAGTAAGCTATCCCTTTAACTCTTTACAATGTAAGAACACTTTGATTTCCCTGAACATTTTTGTGTTTTTCCCTAATGAAATGTCTGTCTCTCTACGCAAATGACTCTGCACTATTAGTGCGATGACCCAGATCTCCTTGTACACAGTCAGTACGAAAGACCCAAGTCTTAATTAAAGCAAATGACATTTACAGGTGACTTAAATTCCCTTGTAACTAGGGAAAGATGGCATATCTAGAGCAGCATTTCTGTTACAGTCTACCTGTGATTTTTTTTTCCCATTCCAGAGTACATGTTTCTTATGCAAAAACACGTTCTGTGTGAACCGGACATTTACCTTGTCTGTTTATGCTCCGCCAAGCTAGTTCCAAACAAAGCATTAACATTGAGTGTCTGCGCGCAAAACACAGCAGTGATGTTTCGCTCCTGAATGAAGCTGTGTTCAAATGAATCATCTGAGTGCATGATTTAATGACTTGCCTGACACCTGATTTAATGCTGAATAAATTGTTGTGTTTAAACAAACCGGTTCAGTGAATGATTCTATGACTCACTCATGAAGACAGGCAATTGGCGCCACCTACTGGTGGTAAATGGTGTAGAATCACAATATGCATTTATTCAGTTTAGTTTCCCTTACATCTACAGCAGCACATGGCTCTACATGTTCAGAGAACTAATGATGCCTGACATTCTGGTTCTTGACTACGGCAACTGCACATCAGGCAGGTCTCATTAAGAGGCCAGAAACATCACAATCTGTCTTTGATGAAACAGTCAGAAGTTATTTAACAAAGACTAAAACACATTTGACATTTGTAAATAAAGACATTGTATTGCAGTCAAAAAATAAGTGTCTGGTCTGTGCAGCGAGGTAAAAATAGAAAGAGGATGTCCGTGAGCTGAAGGCACATCGGGGTGCTTCCAGAGTAGACAGCTCTGTTGACTGTAATGGGAGAGAGAGATCTAGTTTTGTTGCACCACACACGGTGTAGACACACATAACTACACCTTCTTGATGGATGCATGTTGACTTGTTTGTTCTCACCTATAGCCTGCAGCTTTTACCACAAATTTACATTTGTGTTTTAGACCTGTAATAAGCCATGAAGAAAAATATATACAATGGTGCCCAAAAAGTATCTGGACTCGTAAGACTCTTGAAATATTTGAATCGCATTGCATTAGATCATTAGTTTGCATAATTGCATAATTGCATTAGTGAAAAAAATCGCTTCCACTAAAAATCTCATTAAGACCAGATGCTTAATGTTTAAGCATTTTTAAGAGTGACTTGTCCAAAGTTATTCATTTTTGGGCCTAGAATAAGTTACCGGTAACACTTTATTTTGATAGTCCACTTTAGACATTCTACTAACAGTAAGTAACTTTGTTACATGTCAACTAGCAGTCATTAGAGTATTAGTAGACTGTCTGCTTAATATCTTCTAACACTTTATTTTGATGGGTTCACAACATACAACATACTGACTATGAGAAAATTTGCAAGTATATGTCAACTTATTCCACTAACCCTAAACCTACCCTAACAGTCTACTCTGAGAGTTAGTAGACATGTAGTTGCAAATTAATGAGAACTAGTTGACATTTAGTTGAGATGTAGTTACAAAGTTACTTACAGTTAGTAGAATGTCTAAAGTGGACTATCAAAATAAAGTGTAACCAAGTTACCTTTTAACAATCCTTATGAGAACGTCAGGCTAACATTAAAAGGTCATACCAAAAGTAGGTGGGGAAAATTGATTTGTGGGCCGGATTTAAGGATAATATTTGAAGCGTATGAAACTATCTTTAGTAGTTTGAAAGCCCTGGGTCACACCAATGAAAGTCATCTTTAAGCGTCGGATCAGGTAAAAGTACATCCTTAAAGGTATAGTTCAAAAAATGAAAATGCTGCCATATTTGACTCACCCTTATGTTGTTAAAAAAAAAAGAAAAATTTTAAACAATGTGTTCTTTTTTTCTATTCAATTAAAGTTAATGGGCTCCAATGTTGTTTTTCATTGTATGAAAAAAATCTGTTGAAAATGCCTTCTTTTGTGTTCAACAGAAGAATAAGAAGTCATGCAGGTTTGGATCGATATGATGAGTAAATGATAGATTTTTTGGATGAACTGTCACTTTAACGCAACAGCTTCACATTATCTCATTTTGCCGTGTAAGAGATTTCACACAATATTTTTGTCTTTCCTTCTAATGAAACGTCTGTCCTGCTATGCTATGACTCTGTACTACTAGTACGATGACTCAAGCCTCCTCATACACAGTCAGTATCAAGTCTTAATTAAAGCAAATGACATTTACAGGTGACTTAAACTCCCTAGTAACAAGGGAACAACGCCATATATCTAGGGCAGTGAATCCGTTACAGTCCTTCTGACCGAATTCCATATGAATGCATTGTTAAAAGTGAGAATGTGGAGTAAAATACAGAACGGTGAGCATTACCATATAGTCTCGAGCTTCGGACAGCAGTGTGACAGGAGGACAATGACATCCACTGCAGCTTAGCTACGGCTCTCGCAAGGGCCCCTGGAGTGGCCCCGAGGCCATGTAATACCATGTTAATTACCGCACACACAATATAGACTTTCAAACAGGACTGTGCTGGAGAGAGGAGAAAATCTAATCACAAGGGAACCAATTTGACTGAATCTGTTGCTGCACTGGCTGGGTGGGTAATTTGTGATGACACAGAGAAAACATTACTGCCACAACAGTTGCTGAGCTGTAAATTCCTACCTGATGGAAAGTGATGGGTTTTTGACAATGTTTTCGTGTCAGTCCCCTAACTTAGGCGGTTTTTCTGTCAGCGCTGTCACAGTTACACCGACTGCCGTATTAATTTTCAGATGTTGTCAAGTTCCTTAAACCTTCAGTTTGTCATCGCTGGTTATTATCATCACATTCAGTCTATCAGGACCAAAGAGACATTTTTAGTACAAAAAGGTATTTTAAAAAGAGAAGAGGACATTGAAAAGAGTCCAATCAAATTCTACAGTATTTTGGCGCAAATTAATCTTTCACTTGGTAGAACAGCCTAATAACCAAAACCATTTACAGAACTATGCACTGTAGTACATACTGTACAACACCAACAAAATTACATCCAGGCTCATTTGCAACAAGGAACAAAAAAAATAAACTGCAAGCCACAATTTTTGTGGGTGTGTGTGGTTTGTATAATAAAATAATATTTTAATAACACATTTACATGTATGATTTTAAGGACATTTTGTTTAGTTTTAAACATATCCATTACATTTTCAAGTGAGGAACATCATGCAATTAAATCAAAAGAGTCAACAATTTACACACACTCACACACACACACATATATATATATATATATCGATTCCTAAGTCACTTATAATGCTACAAAAGATTAGTACTTCAAATAAAGGCTTGAAATTTTGTATTGTGGATTCCACAATTCATTGCTATTTTCAACTGTGAAATAAGAAATATTCCTTGAGCAAAATCAGCATATTAGTATGATTTCTGAAGGATCATGTGACACTGAAGACTGGAGTAATGACTATTGAAACGTTACTATTTGTCCTGTGTTTTTTTTATGCAAAATCTTTAATATTACTACAAAACGTTACTCAAATCATTACAGGAATAATTTTAGAAAGGTGTACAATCTGGGTCCTGAAGTGAAAGTTGAGAACGACTGCTGTAGGAGCTGCATATGACATACTGCTTCCAGTAAGAGCATATGGCCACATCTCCTGTTAGTCAACACACAGCTCTTGGCCTTTCACCAAAAGCACCAGATAGTTTGGTAGGCATGCCAGCACCTACAGAGTGTGTCTGTCACATTGCGTTTGCCATTCTTTTCACACTTTTACCTGTAGTGAAGAGCTGGAAATGACCCTGCACATATATTTCTGTTTTGTGAAAGCATGTTATTTGCTCAGTGTGCACAGTTTATGATAAATGTTTTCCTACTCACGGACATGAAAGCATTCTGATTTAATGGCTTTTTGTCAGAGAAAACATATGGTGATTTATCATATGTGAGAATATGGTAATATGAGTCCCAAAAGGCCACACTGGCTCACTGAAGACTTACTATAATATTACTAAAGCTGATGGTTCTGAAGCTCAAATTTGCTTCTCTGCAGACTTTTTCTGAAAACTAACAGACAGAATGAAGATATGTAAAGAAGAATGTGTTGATTTTGCCACACACACACACACACACACACACACACACACACACACACACACACACACGCGCACATAAACACTATAATCTATAATAGTTACACAGATACTGTGTAATATATTTAAACAAAAGACAAAACATTTAATATATGTGACCCTGGACCACAAAAGCAGTCTTAAGTCTCTGGGGTATATTTGTAGCAATAGCCAAAAATACATTGTATGGGTCAAAATTATCCATTTTTCTTTTATGCCAAAAATCATTAGGATATTAAGTGAATATCATGTTCCATGAAGATATTTTGTAAATTTCTTACCATAAATATATCAAAACTTCATTTTTGATTAGTAATATGCATTGCTAAGAACTTAATTTGGACAACTTAAAGGCGATTTTCTCAATATTTAGATTTTTTTTGCACCCTCAAATTCCAGATATTTAAATAGTTGTATCTCGGCCAAATATTGCCCTATCATAACAAACCATACATCAATGGAAAGATTATTATTCAGCTTTCAGATGATTTATAAATCTCAATTTCGAAAAATTGACACTTAAGACTGGTCTTGTGGTCCAGGGTCACATATATTTAAGATAGAACATATGCATTAAGATTACACATATACATACAAACAAATATACACACACAAATAAATAACTAAACATTTAATATTTTATTACATATCTTAGAAAAGTGAAAAAAAGGCAAGAAAGGGAACTTTGCATGCAGTTGATGAAATAACCTTCACAGCGTCAAGGAACATCAGAGGCAGAAGGCTTTCTGAAATCTGTATCTTGGCAAGGAATGTTCTGTTGGGAATGAAAACGTCTTGGAAAATTCCTGTCTGGTGGGTCTGGGGAGGCTGCATGTAAAGCTTTTAAGACAACCTCAATCAGCTCCCCCTGCTCATGAAGATAGCACACACCGGCTACAACTCCCAATCACGTTATCACATAATGTAAGGAGAGCTGTAAACATGCATCTACAACTGTGTCCCAAGGTCAATTTAATAAACATACACATGACAGTTACAGCAGCAATGATTGCAAGCAATGTGATTTGCTGAAGTTGTTTTGGTAAGAAAGTGTCTGTTAGGAACATATGTGTTTGTCATCTCTTTATCAAAATTATTTATTTAGAGCAACTGCATAAAAAGGGAAAAAAAATCCTTCTTAAGCATTTTACTTTTCCTCCAACCTTTTTTTTACTTATCCTAAAAACCATGAACAAAGCGCCACAAGGTAAAATACAACCCAGACTGCATTAAATACGGGTTCACTAGCAGTAAAGATAAATGTGTGCCGACCACAATTTATTCTGCGCAGACAATTATTAGCTGCCCTGAGCGTGAAACCATTGAAATTTAAGAGACATTTAAAAACTTAAATTGTCAAAATCTGAGTCCTGAAGCAAAAACAGTTGGTATAAAGGAAATGTAATCTGTCTTTATTCTTTTAAAATATAAATATATTAATTTCAGCTTTGGCAATGAAAGCTAAATGACTTCTCACGTCCAGTTCATATCCTCAAGATGCTCATTAACAGTGAGTTACGTGAGGTTACCGTGAGTCTGCTGGTAATACTGTAACACCTCACCTCTTTCCTTTCATCTTCATTTACTTATCTTTGTGATCGACAGCGGCCATCGAATGCTGAATGATACATGACAAAAGGGCCGTGATGAACCCTCCCCTAATTAACGAAACCCTTATTGATTTCTCATTGCAGGGAATCATTGCTTCTGCTCTCATGATCTCAACCTCAAGTTCCCACATTTACTCTGGATGCACATCATCTGGAAACACTACCGTTAAGACCTCCAGAGGATCTACATGAGCTTAATCAATGTAATACAGATGAACTCCAAAAACGGCTCCAATTTAAACAGACTACAAAAAGCAAGCAGACTTAAAATGTAAGATCAAGAGCACAATAAATTGATCAAAAGTGACAGTAAATACATAACATTACAAAAGTTTTTAATGTAAAAGCTGTTCTTTTGTAGCTTATATTCATTTTCATAGAACTTTATTAAAATATTATGTTTTTTAACAAAATATTAAGCAGCAAACCAGCATATTAGAAGGATTTCTGAAGGATCTTGTGACACTGAAGACTGGAGGAACGACTTCTGAAAATTCAGCTTTGCCATCACAAAAAAGAATAAATCAATCAATCAAATAATCAATAAAAAATAATACATTTTAAAATATATTCAAACAGACAACATTTCACAATATTATATCAAATAAATGCAGCCTTGATGAGTATAAGAGACATCTTTTATAAACATCTTCATAAAAATCTAACCGACCCTAAGAATGAAATAATTATAATTATTTAATCTTTTTTATATATATATAATTTACACTCATACTATATAGATGTGTTCGGAGGTATAGGATAGACACATATAATTAGCTCAGCATGTTCAAAACAATGTCTAGATTCGAGAATCATTTGGATAAATGTGCTAAAAATCTCTGTGAAAAAGCATGTGGTAATTGCTGTGAGTGTCACTTGCAGTGATTTACACTCGAGCTGACTGTAGTTGTGTTCTGAGAGGAGGGAATAAAGCTGTCGGCCACAAAGAAAGAGACCCGCAGCATTATTCTGCCTGTTCAAATGCCAGTCCATTTCTCAAAGAAAAACAACACAATGCCATTCTGTGCTGTATTTGGTATTTGTCAGAGGGAAATATTCAAAATGTCAATCTGCCATGTGTGACCAAAGGTTTTTCCTTTTCCTTTCACCTCTGAGATAACTCTGCAAAATGATAATCAAATACAACTACATTTGATAAAAGTGGAATGAAATGACCTCATGTCAAAGAAAATTGGAAAACTGTTTGCAGCCTTTTTATTAAATCTTAATAGATTTATAACAGATCAAAAATAGCTATAAATGTCTTTAAGAAAATAAAACGCTTTGAGGCACAGCTCTAATTTGTGCCTACTAAGTTATGACTAAAGCATGAAGATATACATTTTTCTTTGCAGGGAAAAAAATCCATGAAAAATCCAGAACAAATTTGAGCCCCCGTCTTTGAGATAAGCGTGTGGGAATGAGATGAGACATTTCCTAATAATGCAAATCCAGACCTCAAGAAAATCTGTTAATGTCCATGAGGAGGATATACGTAACTGATATGCTAATAGACAGTGCACTGCCACGTGTGTTTAATTGCTTATTTTCGTTGATGGAGAAACGTAGCCCAACTGGATTCTCTGTTTTTGAAGATAAGCCTTATCACAAGAGCAAATAAACAGGACTTTGAAGAACAGGAGATATGGTAATATTTGCAAATAGGATTGGATTTTAAAGTAAGGTCTCCCACACCGAGGGCAGTGATCCTTACTGTTAGTCAGATACCTAAAAAGTAGCTTTCCATGTTGAATGTTATCTTGTTTACTTGATAATAACCAACCCTCGGATATCATTAAAGAAATGAAGCTTGCAAACATTTCTATATTAGACAGAGACCAAGACTTCACACACTCATTACTCTCTACCTCATACTGACAGTGTCATTTGCTCATTTGCACACTTGCACACTTGCACACAACACGTTCTGTATCTTGTAAATCGTATCTTATTTTTATATTTATTTTATTTTTTGTGATTGGCTGCTTCATGTCAACCATGTATAACCTGTTGCACATTCCTCTCTGTACAGTCATGCTTATATTAATATTTAATTCTACAGCTTACTGTCATGCACATTCTTTTATATTTTATATTTTATTCTTTATATCTTATTTTTCATTCATTTTATCTTATGCTTACTTCCCTTGTGTTGTTTTTTCAATATTTGCACTGTCCATGGAGCGGACCCGACTCTCATTTCACTGCTGGTTATACAGTCTCTGTATAGTCGTGTATGTGACAAATACAACTTGAAACTTGAAACTTGAAACTTGACTTCCAGATTAATGTGAAAATGTATATTTACATTCCAACAGCCCTTTAATGCTGATTCCATATTGTACCTAAATTAGAAACCAAGTTTCAAGTTTCAAGTTTTATTTGTCACATACACGACTATACAGAGACTGTATAACCAGCAGTGAAATGAGAGTAAATTCCTAAGTAAAAAAATGAGAGTAAAAAAACAGACAACTGTAATGGTGTAACAAATCAAACCAGGCCTCATCAGATTTAAGATCACACGTGACTCCAGCAATGAAACCTTTCACAGCGTGTTGAAGCAACTCATCTGAGAGCGAATCAATCAGACTCCACTAGGGCTAGTGTAATAGAGCAACTGCTGACATATTTATCTTGCATCATATATAACAATTGATATGCTAGAAAGACAAAACAAGGAGCACTGCAAAATATCAATATAGAGGCATTTTGTTCATTTTATAGTTTCCATTAAAAACAGGATTTTTGGGGAAATGAATCTTGGTGTGATTTCTAATGTGTCTATCTATAGTACCTAACATGCAAGAGGTACATCTTTTAAATGAGTAATTACTTGGAGACTGTTAAAAAGTATGTTCTATAAAGTATTAATTTGTGAAGCATGAATGTAATCCAGACATACTACATTCGTCGTCGGAGATGAATTAAGTGTGGACATTGCAATCATCGTGACAATGTAATTCAAACTAAATCATTTGTAGATGTCTGCACAAAGAAAATGTATTCAATCAGATCATTTATAAATTGTAAGAGTACGTATGTAATCTATAGACTTCAATGTCCTTGTAACTGTTTCTATGTGGGTCAAACTAAACGTAGGTTGCAAGATAGATTATGGGATCATAAAATGACAATTCTTACAAGAAACAAAGATTATCCTATGGCAGTGCATTATGCGTCTGTTCATGACTCCAATCCCTCTACTTTAAAAATGACTGGTTTGGGAACAGTGACTGGATCTATTAGAAAGGGTGATAGACTACAAAGACTTTTACAAAGGGAAGCTTTTTGGATATTTCAGTTGAGAGCTACCATTTTTCCTGGGTTGAATGAAGAATTAGATTTGAATATATTTTGTGAAACATTATTAGTATGATTTTTTCCCCTTTTAATAATTATTATTATTGTCAATTTTATTTTTTCTACATACTTTGTAATGGCTAAGAAGCTTGTATGTTCCCCCTTGTAATGTCTTTGTTGGTTTCTCCCAATGTCACAGACTAATTACATCTAAACCTGTCATTCGTTTGATACCCGACACACTCTGAGGAATGCTGAAGGCCGAAATGCATCAGTGTGCAGCGTTTTAGGCATTTTTAATGTTTATTGAGATGGCCAGAATGAGAATAAAGGCTTTTTTAACTTTTTTGGACCAGAAGAAGTACCTTGGGTTCTTCTTTTTCATTATACTACATTCGTCATTGATGTGACCTATAAATGTCAGTTGCGTCCGTCGCTTTACTGCCATTTATATATCCTCTTCTGTGGCATCATGGGATAGTAAACTGTCCATAGAAATACTATTTCCCACTGGAAGTTGTTGTTTTATGAATACTGTGAATTCACACATACTACTACCGTTCACAACGGCTGCATCCGAAAGTTTGTGCCTTGCTGCCTTATCAGGCAGTAGGTGTGTTTCAATTACAGTTTTGCACAAAACTTTAGGTCAATATTTTATAAATGTTGATAAAAAACACCGTTGGCGTTTCCATTCACCCATGTTATGCGACTAAAACATAATTTGTTCCTCTTGCGATAAGTCATGACGACAGATGTTGGTAGGTTTGCGTATAATCACAGCCACCGCACTAGCCATTATTTTTAATCGAAGGAGATGTAAGTGTGTATCTTTAGCAAAGGAGCATGGAGGGCCGCTTCTGAAACATGCCGTGACGCGGTTGGTATAAACACAAGCATTAACTATGACTAGATTGCCCACGATCAGCTCCGGTGGTTGTGTCGGAGCCGTAATGCGCCGCAGACTTGTGCAGTGTAAATAAGGGGTTATCCAAGCATTAATGGCAAGGAAAGCCCCTTATACTTAAAAGCGGCCAAGTATGAGTTGTTTCTTGGAGGTTATAGTACATTAAAGAATGATCAGGTGACTTTGAAAAAAAAATTCCATTGCAGTTTTGTGAAATATTCATTTTTCGGATTGCCTGAAAAATCACCTCATGCGAGTGTAAAAAATGTTTTGCGTATTTTCAATTCGCAATTTCAATTTGTGTAATTTGAAGGGAAATGGAAACATAGCTAATGATTTTGCAGGCAGCGTTTACCCACAAAGGTACCTAACAAAACTGACTTCAGACAGACTTCTTAGGCCTCATAACGGTTTAATGATTTAACTGCCATGGAATTGAATGCACAGGATTGTGGGATATCAAAGGCAGCAAAGGATACATCTATGCTGCCTTCAAAAAATTATCATATAAAGGCATCTCAGGAGACAGTAAGTGAAGCTAACATTGGATTCGAATGTGCCTTAATGCCTTCCTACCTCGGAATGCATCCTTCGAAGGCAGCATTTTTAGCTTTCGGACAAAGCCATGCTGTTTTTCACCTACTATATAGTAGGGAACTCCATTATGTGGTTAGCTACATCAGTGCTTTATAGAGCCCATGTTGTAGGGTTGATTCCCAGGGAATGCATAAACTTAAAAAAATGTATGCAATGCTAGTCACTTGAGATAAAATCATCTACCAAATGTATACATTTAAATGTAGCTGAATTCATTGATTTGCAAAGGGCACAATTCTATTGTCTGGAAAATATTTTAATGTAAATTCACCACATAAAGTGAGCATTCATTAAAACAGACCATCTGGACATTCACCAAGAGGAAAATTAACAAAAAACAATATTTTGACAATTAATGAAGCATTTGCACAGCATTTTCTTCTTCTGCCTAGATAATAGTACGCTGATGAATGGTACACTCAGATCTCAGGCGTACAGTATGTGAGAGCTAGAAGCTAAGACATTATTTTACTATAAAAAAAAAACAGAAGCTATAAAAACCAATTCAAATGCACAAATAGCTCAAAAATAAGTTTAAATATACTTTAAAATGCTCAGATAACAGCATACGCTGCATTGCTCTTCATCCACTATTTTCGCAAACAAAACCTGATACAATCTCCTTCATTTCTCCTGAAGCATTACAAGGATAATACACAATATCCCTACTGTGCATGAGGGTTGACGATGTTAACTACACCTGCCATTATTTGCAGCCTGTTAAAAGCCCATTCAGATGGCTCAATGTGAAATAATACTCACATTTTCAGCAGGCTCCTTTGATTTCATATGAAAATCACATGCAGAAACCCTGCATATAGTCAGATCACTGAGTCTCATTCTCCCTCTCTTCAGACAGTCGCTGGTGAAAAATGGAGCAGAAGGGATTGTTCCTCACAGGCCCTAATGAGAGTGCTTTGTTTAAGGAGCTAAATGAT
The DNA here is from genome assembly GCA_023376895.1 of Aspiorhynchus laticeps. Classification (NCBI taxonomy): domain Eukaryota; kingdom Metazoa; phylum Chordata; class Actinopteri; order Cypriniformes; family Cyprinidae; genus Aspiorhynchus; species Aspiorhynchus laticeps. Next base: position 44,593,321 of record CM041799.1, on the reverse strand, counting down.
CATCCCATTACCCACAGCCTTGGGTACCCCCTGTTTCTCAGACAGTGATGAAGGTCAAGCCTAAAGCACACATCAGCTCTCCATAACGTGAAGCATCACACTGTTCTGACAACTCTGAGGGAGCGCTTTCACCTATAACAGTTGAACACTCATTTGAACTCAACTCTGCCTGTGGTTAAACGCCTAGAAGAATTATAGGACACCAATTACCACAAGAGTGGAGTCATATGAACCGACAAAGAGGCAATGAAATGTTTTCCAGACTTTGAAATTTACAGAGATGCTGACGGCTGGTGCTAGAAAAGGAGTCAACAACCACAGAAAGCACCTCAGAAAGTAACCATCACTGCAACCTAATAATTCAAACTCAGCTAAGTGGAACTGAGTTGACTTTATAATCAAGTCATTAATAATTTACACCAGCAATCTCTCATGCTCTGTAAGGCATTGCTAATTGGTCCAACCATATGATAATCCTTTCAATAAAAATTTGATGTCAATCCTAACAGCCACTGACATATCAGATGCACGTACAATGCCTGTCGTCAGTCATACTCACACCAAAAAACGTTAAAATGTATTCAGCGATGTGATTTCTCATTTTTCCAAGCGATATATATCAGCCGTCACTGCTCGGTAGAGATGTCACAGCCTCGCTCGCGATGATCTGATTAGATTCTTTCTGCGTACGGGCTTTTTCAAGTGTAGTTCATCAATCTCTTTATCTTCTGAGTAGAGCCATCGTCACACTGAGAGGAAGCACATGAAAGCGCTGATCATAAAGCCAATGAGACCTTTGTGTACAAAAAAGGTTGAAAACACACTCACAGGGACAGAGAAAACATCTGAGGCAGTGAGTTTAAATTCATTACTTCATTTTCCACACTGCTGATCTGAGAGCGATGCACTGCGTTCGTTACTCCAAGGGCTTTTTGCTTCATTCTGCAGGTCTGCTTCTTGGAGGCAAAGCTCCAACAATCAACAATCAGGCTCAAATTGAATCACCTTTGGGTGTTTTAAATCATTTATGTAATGCAAATGCCTTCGCGTTTCATTCATCAAATATTTTGAAGTCAACAGCTGCAGAAAGTCACACGCACGCCAAGGGTAAAAGTCCTTATCTGGAATCAATCATTGCAGCGAGGGGAAAAATCAGACCTGTTCTGACAGAAGCAGAGAGATTAAGGGTCGGAATCAGATTTTCTTGTTTGTGAAACTGAGCACAACATGTAGAAAATCCTGCCTTACTTCAGAATGCCTTGGCAAAGCCCATAAATCTCGAGCTAGGCATAAAGGTAGGTAATTACTCCAGCTTTGAGGACTAGGAATAGATTACTATATACATCATTATATGTGATTACGTTCTCTGCAGTAGGGCCTGTCATTGTTCGGCAAGAGATGGATAATCTTTCTCAGAGCATATATTATGCTAACAGACCCACATCCACACAGGATCCCTTCATCAAACTCGGCAGAGTTTTTCATTCAAGCGTAAGATGTCAGTGTCGTGGTGATGTTGGGAGCTGTGTGAATGAGGGATTCTCAGGGGGGGGGAAGGAACAGATGAAAGAAGGTTTTCCTCAGAGACACAAGCAAACAGAGTCAATACAATGCAATTAAAGGGATATTTCACCCAAAAGTGAAAATTCTGTCATCATTTATTCGCTTCCGTGTTGTTCCAAATCAGTCATGAAAGTTTCTTTCATCAGCGTGACACAAAAGGAGAAATTTAGCAGAATGACCTCACTGCTTAAAATGAAAGTGAAGGGAATCAAGAACAGCTGTGGTGTCCTTTCACTTTCATCGTACAGAAAAGACAACCCAGGGTCATTTATATCAAATTACTGTATATTACGTTGCTTCTTGCTTTTACAGAGAAATGTCCAGTGAGTGGCACTAAAAGCACATTCAGTTTTATCTGAAACAGATGACCGGATCACACTTTATTTTAAGGTCCGATTCTCGCTATAAGCAAACCATTAACCATTTTGCCTCAAACTCCTAATTTGCTGCTTATTAATAGTTAGTAAGGTAGTTGTCAAGTTTAGGTATTGGGCAGGATTAGGGATGTAGAATATGGTCATGCAGAATGTGTGCTAATAAACAGCCAATATGTTAATAATAGGCATGCTTATAAGCAACTAGTCAATAGTGAGAATTGGTCCTTGTACTGAGGTGCTACCGATTAACGTGAATCTTAAAAAGTTGTATCACATTGGTTGTTTTATGTTTCATGGTAGTTAGAAAATAAAAAGCCTGGCGAGTGGCGCTAAAAAGTGCATGCTCTATCATACTTGAAAATGATGTAGCACCTATACTAAACCCTACTCTAAATATAACTAATAGTGTTAACAATAGCAAACACGAGGTAAAACACATTTGCTAAAGCAGCCATGCCATTTTAGCTTGCTTAGTCTTTGAGCTTTTTATCGAGACTTGTGTTTCACGGGAATCATACAGTGCTTCACAACACAAAAGTGCAAGTCTGTATCAGGTGAGCTACTGAGCAAGTTTACTATGTCAGAAAAGCCATACATATAGTTGGTTATGTGATGCAAATGTCAAAATGTATTAGTTTTGGTAAAAGTGTTTTGAGGTCATAACATAGTATTATGCAATAAAATGCAGGAAAATAAGTCTTTACTAATCAATGATATTTATTAAATTATAATTTGTATGAAAAGGAATAAAAGTTGTTGGTTTTATTGCCACTAGTCTTCACTGCAGCTGGAAACTAGCGAATTGCAGCAAGTTTAGCAAAAAAAAAAAAGGCAGAGGCGTGTTTTTTCAATGATCCCAGGTTGAGAAAAGAGCAGCCTGAGCATTCTGTGAAACCTTTCCTTTTGTGCTCCATGCAACGGGTTTAGAGCAACAAAAAGATGAGTAAATGAAAACAGAGCGCACTAACTGCTAGGCCACATCTCAGACAGCAAAATAATAATTAAGCATGAGAAGGAAGAAAGCAGCATGAAATGTTGAAACAGCACAGAGGAATTTGTTACGCTATTCCTGATAAACACCATATTGCTCGGAGCTAGAGTGAGATAAAATCCTGAATGGACGGATGGATGGATGCTGTGTAATGCTAACAGGAGGGAGAAACATCAAAGCGGAGCCATTAAAAAGAGATCTATTGTAGAGATCTCCATATCACAGGAATAGACATCACAGACAACGCGCTTACCCGTTTTCCACGCATAGTGCCTGTCCTTTGGAAACTCCAGGTCCGACCTCACTTGCATTCCAATTAGAGACATAGAGAGCAGCAGGTAGTTCCCAACACGCCATGTCCAGCCCTTTACACCGGAGTCATCTTTTAGAATCATAGTCCAGCCCATTGACGTCCTGTCCACTTTTAGTCCTGCAAAAACAAAAAACAAAAGCAAACAATGGTGATTATGCTCTCTCTCACCTGTTAGGGAGTGAATACACCAGCCAAGTGTGATAAACAACTCTAGGGAATCATTACATTAATCACCGACATGCGTTTGACTAGTCATTTAATCCTCGAGGACATGAAATCGAGCACACGTGCTTTCACGATCACTGAACGATCAGGATCATTCTGTTTTAAAGCCGCACGCATTGATGCGGTAACTACCACGGTAAACACAGGCAGAGCCCTGGGTCTTTCAGCCCTGAAGTAATTGAGGGTATTAACACCTTTTTATTGCAACTCATTTAATTCTGTCCCCCGCTGCTGTAATTCATATCCTTGGGGTGAAGGATTAGTTCTGAAATCACTGACTTTCCATTCCAAGCATGTGTATAGGTGAGAGGAAATTTCAATCATATCTGAATTACAATTAACTTTTTGGCAAACATTTCAAGATAGCAGTTGTATGCTATTGTATTTGTACTATTCACTTTTTAAAGCAGCTGATCTTGAACATCTTTTACCGTATCTGTGCGCACGCAATCTTTGTTGACTGATGGAAATCTGCACACCATTCAAATATGCAATGGACCGGATCCACGTTATGCCTCTCACATGTAATAAACTTCTCCATTGACAACCGAAATGGGAAAGTAACTCATTTAAACAACTCGGCAGCACAAACCAAGATTATTCATTTGCACCAGTCCTGCAGCGAGAAATGGGATCTCTAGATTTTATAGCATCATTGTTTCATATATGGGACACGGCTCTGCATAGACCAGTGTATTACAGTATTATCTGAATTAAATTTTTGATTGATTTTCCTCTTATGGAGACGGCATACAATGCATTACCTGCGGACAATCTGTTCGAGGTGGCTAGACAGAATCGGTGTATTGATGGATGAATTGCTATCAGACTAAAATATGTGTTTGGAATGTGGAATTATTCTGATGTGATTTCTCAGGGAAAGCCTGCAGCTCCCAATCGGTTTTTGGTTGATTTCATTTGGGAAAATTAGATTTTTATTTCATTGCTTCAGCAGTGTTGCAGGAAAATCTGATTTGAGAGGAATATGGTGAGAGGCCTTGACGGAGTGAAAAAAGATCTCTTATCCTTTAACAGCTCCCACAAGTAAATGTCTTGATAGAATTAGGTATTTTCAAAAGGGTATACACAGATATCCTCTTGAAGAGGCTAGAGCTGGTTGCTTGGGACTTTGGAGCTTGGCCCATTCAATTTTTGAAAGCATATTTCAATTTAACATTTCTAAGTGAATAAATAAGCGATGTTGACCTGTAGGATCAACACTCAACACCTGTCTCTCAAAACATGCTTAAAAAATCCCTCCCAGGCTAAGTAGCACTTGTTTCAAAATAATGTCTGAGCTAATATTAATTAGATGAGCTGTACTTCAGCAAATCACTGCACTCTGAAAAACACAATACTGAAGAAACATGCACCAATACGTTCTCAAAAAAAATGACCATTTACTGACCAATTATTGAAACCGATTAACAAAAAATGTAAGCTATAATTTCCAATAATTATGATTGGTGCTCACTTTTGGAAATGACATTTTGTATAATTGTGTACACTACTGTTCAAACGTTTGGGCTCCGTACGAATTTTAAACGTCTGTGAAAGAAGTTTATAATTAACCAAAGCTGCATTTATTTGATCAAAACACAGGAAGAAACAGTAATAATGTGAAATGCTATCACAATAAAAAAAATAAAAAAAATGATTTATTCCTGTGATGGCAGCTGAATTTTCAGCAGTCATTACTATGGTCTTCAGTGCCATATGATCCTTCAGAAATCAATTATTATGCTCATTTGGTGCTCAAGAAACATTTATATATATAATTATCAATGCTGTAACCAATTGTTCTGCTCAATATTTTTGTGGAAACTGTGATATTTTAAGGATTATTTGATCAATAGAAAGTTCAAAAGAACAGAAGTGATTTATTATAGAAACCTTCAGCAACATTAAACATGTCTTTACTGTCACTTTTGATCAATTTAATGTGTCCTTTAAGATTAAAATGATTAAAATATATTAACATATTAATTATAAATAAAGTATTAATCTTTAAAAAAATCTTACTGCCCTATATGTGTGATATGACGATTTTTGATCGTGGATGATAAAAATACCTCCACGATCTGCTTTTGAAGCAATATCGCAGTTAGTATCGTGCTACAGCGCACATGCTATCAGCTGTGTTTCTGGTGCCGCTGTATCAATATACTGTACAACACCACATACACTCACATCAGTGTTAACTCAGCGGTAGAGTTACCCTCACAGGACACTGCACTTATTCACAATCACAAAAGTACATTATTTGCATGTGCTTTAAAGCCTTGCCGGTTAAACATATAATTCATGTGCTGTTCTGACGTGCGCTTTTTCTGACCCGTACACCTGAAGCACGCACACTAAAAAGCAGTCAAACAGCGCCTGATTACTGGACTGTTATCTTTTGCACTAATACTGTCAAAACACACAAGGTTTACATATAGACTCAGTTGGTTATGTCTAGAATGCAAGTAAACAGTTGAGAGAAAAACAGCCTGTATATTAGATGCGTGCAGGTCTTAAAGGGACAGTACTAAATATGCTGCCGACTGTCATTAAAGGGATAGTTCACCCTAACATGTTATTTCTGTCATTATTTACTCACTCACATGTTGTCCCAAACCTGTATTAATTTATTTCTTGTGCTGAACACAAAAGAAGATATTTTGAAGAATGTGGGTAACCAAACAGTTTCTGGTCCACGTTGAATTTGATAGCAGGACAAAATACTATGGAAGTCACTGTGGACCAGAAACTGTTTGGTTTTCCACATTCCTCAAAATAGCATTTATATTCAGCAGAAGAACGAAACTCATTCAGGTTTAAAACAACTTTTGAGTGAGTAAATGATGGTAAGAAAATAAAACACTATGACAGATTTAACAGACAGATGACACAAACAACAAAACACAAAGAGAAAAATCACTCACTACTCTTGACTGAAAAACTTTAATACAGTTGCTTTAATAGGAATCAATCTATATAGTGTTTTATTTTTATATTTGTTCATTCAATTTCTTGAATGCTCCTTCTAAATACACCTGCTGTATCTGAAATAAAGCACTGTTTGTTTAATTTGTATAGTATGTGTGTTTGCAATGTGTATCTTTGTTCTTATTTTTTAATAACAAAGATAAAATAATGACAAAGATTTTTATCTTTGCCCACTTTGGCCAAAATATCCACCATCCTTTTTATATGTTGTTACCTTGAAAGGCTTTGTCTTTATAATATGGAAATTAGTTTGGCTGTAATGCTCAGACAACTTGCAAAATAATAAAACCAACATGACAAAGAATTGTGATAAAATCGTGAATTGTGATATTTCTTAAAAAAAAAAAAAAAATGTGATATGATATTTTTGCCATATCGCCCACCCCTATACTGACCTCAAATTAAGTTTGTATTTTGCATGTATTTTTAATTCAAAATTGAATTTGACCATTAAGCTATTCCTTTTAACCTCTATACTAACCTATAGCCATATGTGACCCTGGACCACAAAACCAGTCATAAGGGTCTTTTTTTTTCTCTGAAAGCTGAATAAATAATCTTTCCATTGACGTATGGTTTGTTATGATAGGACAATATTTGGTCAAGATACAACTATTTGAAAATCTGAAATCTGAGGCTGCAAAAAAATCTAAATATCGAGAAAATCGCCTTTAAATTTGTCCAAATTAAGTTCTTAGCAATGCATATTACTAATCAAAATTAAGTTTTGATATACTGTATTTAAGGTTGGAAATTTACAAAATATCTTTATGATGGAACATGATCTTTACTTAATATCCTAATGATTTTTGGCATAAAAGAAAAATCAATAATTTTGACCCATACAATGTATTGTTGGCTATTGCTACAAATATACCCCAGCGACTTAAGACTGGTTTTGTGCTCCAGGGTCACATATGAACACAGTTTACAGGCATGCCATATATACAGTATTTTCCAATAACAAAAACAGGACTATAAATATTGTATAGGTATGTACACCACAACCCTGCATGCTGGCAAACACAAAACCCAAACAACATAAAATTCAGTATTTACAGTGAAGATTTATAAAAGGTTACATATAGCTAAGCAAACATTCGCAGACTGAGAGTGAAAAACCTCGGCATGATGGATGTGGCCTTTTCCCTGTGACCTGTCAGCCGTAGGGAGGATGTGAATACTGACGCACGTTCCTGCATGTGTCTGTCACCCGCCGTACCAGCCACAAACAACCTGGAAATCTAATGCGTCAAGTCCTGCGCTGCTTTTTAGAATAACTAGGTCAAACAAAGCTTGTGGGCTCAGACTGGAACACAGTGTGCAGTCTAAAGAACCTGAGAGAGCTTCTGCGCTTCAGGATTCATGACACTTCAGTCGAGATTTTCTCAAGCAGCACAAGAGTTAACTCTTTCAGACAGAAGCACTAACACCCATTCAGATTTTCACTTATTCTGCCAAGGATGGGTAAGAAACCATCACATTTAAATATGCATGGGTTCAAATTAGGTTTAGGCTTAAGGTCAAAGGTCATGAAGGTATCTCAGTACACTTCGTCAGCAGGCTGAAAGTCTTCCCAGCTTGGGTGGGTTACATATCAGATTGGTGTGAAAAGTCACGTGCTCAAATATATCTTCAAAGCAGCACATGGGAATTAATTTAACAGTTCTAGCTGAGGCAATGAATTTCACATCAAAAACAGCGGCTTTTCACCATTCTTCCCATGTGATCTAGTGTTACGTCTATAAGTGCTATGGCTTATGTGTTTGACAACCACATTTTATGTATATGCATAGTGGTTAGTGGTTACTTTTACTACATTCATCATTTTCATAAACTGTCATTCTGCTACATGGATTAATAACAAATAAGGCTGCCCATGAGACGGACAAAATCTAGTTCAAAGTGTCAAGGTCCTTAAAATTCACTCTATTCATGTAAGTTTTCATAAATAAATAAATAAAATTACCATTTTAAAGAAAAGTTTAAAATGTCATGTGGTGTAACCAAGTAAAAACATGTTAATTGCACTTAAATGTACAATTATTAATTCAATAATGTATGTAATTATTATTATATGATATAATACATAAATACTTTATTATTAAAACGTAATTATTAATTCATAAATATCATGAATATTTTAATTGCAAAGCGTGGCATTTAAAACCTAAACTACCTAAGTATGCACGGATACTTTTTTTTTAGAACCAATCTGATTTCTATGCCAAAAATACTAAAAAGTATTGTAAAAATTCTAAATAACATATTTAACATGTAAAAAAAAAATCAAGTTCAAGTAATCTTTCATATTCTTATATAATTACTATAACATCAGTACATCTGTATCACATTTTTTTGTGGCTTTATATTGCCAAAAAATTATTTTTCATTAAATTAATAGATGTGGACAACAACATAGTGTCATTGACTTGCACAAACATAAAGGAATGTGTGCAAAACTGTTTAGCTGGTAAGCAGTTTTACTAAAGCACCATCAGCAACCGTGTCCACCCAACCTCCTGTGTGCTATTTTTCTCTCCTGTCCAAAGAACATTAAGAACACTCACAAAAAAAACTAAAAAAATCAACTTCCAAAGCAAGACGTTTGAAAAGAATAAGCAGTGTTTCCCACTGACCACTGTGCCTGAAGCTTCAACACAGCATTGTCTATTTGAAACGTGCAATACTGATCTTCCCACAAATCTTCACGTGGGAAAGGGCATCCGAGCTGAGCTGTCTGTAAACAGGTGGGCCTGCTAATTAACGTTTGATTACAACTCCCACAACAGACACTAAAGCACAGTCTGTAACCACCTCAGCCAGACTCGTTCCATTAGATCTCTCTCTACAGGACACCACCGGCTCTGACAGCAAAGGAAACAAAAGCTCCTAATCCTGTTTACTGAATCACAGACGCCTTCCCTTCCCCTCGCTTGAATTTCCATACAGTAATGTGTCCAATTGGCTTGTGTTCGACAAGCCGAGCAAACCTTTGAACACCACCTGTCATTTCCACCTGCCTTATTTGTCCATAAAAATCACAGAAGCACACAACTTCATAATAAGCCTCTACCTGCACTGCATTAGCAAGCTGGCATTAAAAAAAGGAAGAAAAAAAAGTGTTTTAAAGGTGAACTCAGTACCTTTTCCCTCATTAAAAAGTTTTACTCCTAAAAAAAAGAAAAATAAATAAATGTTTGCAGTCACATGAGATGAAGTAGGAAAATATATCAGTAGCTCAATACATTTATTTTACATGGAGAGGGTGGCCAAGTTGAGATCACATGACTAACTGAATGCTACACTTTATCTCATTGACCTCAATTATTGCACATTCGTTTACAGAATAATTTAATCATGACTGACCTCTGCTAATAGCATTGCTAACAACAAAAAAAATCGCATTTGAGTTATACTGAATCCAGGTTGCTAGTTGTTGCTTAAAGCAAGTTGTTTTGAGCCAAACACCTGAATCGTAAAAACCATGTGACTAAATACTTCCACACTAAAATGTATTTATTTTTATACAAGCAAAGTCAAACTAAACTAAACTAAATAAAATAATTATTTAATTTAATTATAAAACTAAATAATAAAATAAAATGAAACATTATTTCAAAAACTACACTACCAATCAAATGTTTAGCTGACTTTTATGCTTACCAACGCTGAATCAAATATGTCTTTGATCAAATATACAGTACAGTAAAAGTTTTCTAAATATATATTACAAATATAAAATGTAATTTATTCCTGTGATGGTAAAAGCTGATTTTTTTAAACAATTATTAATAATGAATTTTTATTAACAATTATTATTATTATTAATTATTCAAAACTTTTGACTGGTAGTGTATATCAGATCATCCAGGTTAATATTTGTTAAAAATTCCAAAATTTTCCCAAGTGAAACTTTTTATAAAATAATCTATTATGGAATTTCTGAATAAAATAGATGCCTTTAAAGCAGACCAGTACAATATGACACATTCTGAAATGCCACTATGACTGATCAGCTGATTGGCTGACGGTAACACAAAAGCTGTGCACAGTCACATTCACAGGGTCATGCTAACCTGCCAACCCTTGACTCCTAGATAGCACTACAGTATACGGGTTAAAAGCTGTATTATATCAATAAAATCCTCAGTTGTACTGGTAAAGTGCTTTTTAAAGTGCCCCTTTTATGGGTTATGAAAGGTTCATATTTTGGTTTTGGGAGTACCCAACAACAGGTTGACATGCATGCAAGGTCAAAAAACACTTTAATTGTCTTATAATATGCATTTATTTTTACCTTACTTGCGCAACAACTCCCAAACGATAATTTTTTCCAAACCCCTCCTTTGTGTGACTCTAATCTGCGGTGATTGGTCGATTGGTCTCATTTTCATTTCATCTTGCCTGTAATGCCTGATAAAGCAGTGTTTGTGAGCGCAGTGCTGCTTTGTGTACAGCATTAGGCCCCGATCAGACAGAATGCGTTGTTTGCAGTGAGAGGTGCCATTTTTGACTTGTTTTCTATTGGCAGTGAGCGTTTTGTGTGCTGTTTATGCGCCCTGGGCGCCTCGCGTTTTTGCAGGAGCGCTCTGAGCGCCTGAAGTTGAAAAAAAAAGCAACTCTGAGCAGAAAAGAGTCTGACGTCATTCGTGTTTTTTTCCATTGTCCAATCGAATGAATGGAGAGGCGGGCCTTCCGTTGTGGTGATGAAAGTTTACTTAGAAAGTTGCTCAGAAAGTCCGGAGACTGCAATGATGGAGGAGAAACTTTTGGTGTCTGTCGCGGGTTACCCGGAGCTGTATTTTTTAAGGTTTCTGCTAATATGACAGTTTATTTAACAGAAAAAGACAAAGATTTTAGAGCGCTCACGCTACAATCCTTTGATTAGACCGACAGGACAGCTGATTTGGTGGTTGCCTAGCAACATAAAAAAATGCAGCACTGCTCTTTTTTAAAAGTCACCAAAAAAAAAAGGCAGTGCAGTGCACCTCGCCTTTTTAGACCTAAAAAACGCGTTTGGTGTGATCGGGGCCTTACCGGGGAAACAGCTATTTTACCGCTCCAAAAGCGGCACCTAGTGACAAAGATTGAATTTACATTTTCATTCAGACCAACTGAAAAGACCAACAAGAGGACGGGCAATATGCTAATGTTTCATGTTGACGTCAACAAGCTTGGGATTCGTTTTAAAAATGACTCGTTTCAATGATTCAGAGTCGACTCTTTCTTTTGAGAGACTTTCAGATTTAAAACTTTGCAGGATGTTTTCATTCACTTAGAGCTGTGTTACACACACGGCATGAAAGATAATTTTCAAAAATCCATAATAGGGGCACTTTAAAATAAAGATCATACTTTACACAATGAGAAAGCTCTGCTGAGCCACCTTGTCAGACCGGTCTTATAATTGAATGAATAGATGTCTCCTCTAAGTGACATGCAGTGAGCACGGGGACCCAAAATGGCAGCTATTTCTCTTCATTAGTTCTAGTTGCACAGGGAAAGGAGGAAGCACAGCTTGGCAGATACCTCTCACGTAACACTGTACTTCCACCTATTACAGACTCCAAGACGGTCGAGCCCAGACTGGGGAATTGGGCAAGCGGGCAATTAGAGCGAGGAAACGGTGGTATCTACCTGAAAGGGAAGGCTGGGACTCATCACTTTAGCTGTGGCAGTGAGGTGAACAGCTGGATGGCTGAGGCCCGCTGATGCCGCTGGCAGCTGAATGCTCCTCAGAAGCTCTCTGTGACACGGGGACAGCAGATAAACACGGCCTTTCCTCCTCCCCCCGATGCATCATCTGCCAGCTAATCCTCAGTGGCTCCCCCTCGGGAAGATCAGAGCATGAAAGATGTGTCTGTCACACCATCACCGACCGGGAGAACAGATAACCCTTTGGCGATTGCCGGATGAACTATCCACTGCCAGAAATTCCTCCCAGGAAGAGTCCAGAAGCCAGCAGGGCTACAAAAGGGGCGAGAGAAAGAAAGGGTTTTAGGTTGGACAAACAAAACAGAAATAGTTGAAACCCTGCCCTGAGACAATAGCGCATACTTTATAGATGAGTCCTGGAGAAGTCAGAGGAATTAGGTTTAGTTTTGTTCTAATGAGCTACCTCGCTGCCTCCTCCAAAATATCATGAAACCTCATAAATGATCAATCTGGAAACAGCTCTCAGACGTCACAGAAATAGTGCTCAGCACAGGAAACTCCGCTTCACAGTTTTAGTTTTGCATATATTTTTCAGCAAGAACGTATTAAATTGATCAAAAGTGATAGTAAAGACGTTCATAACGTTAAAGATTTCTATTTCAAATAAATGCTGTTCTTTTGAACTTTCTGTTTATCAAAGTACTTGAAAAAAAATTGTTTCCACAAAAATATTAAGCAGCACAACTGTTTTCAACATTAGTAATAATAACAAAAATGTTTCTTGAGCAGCAAATCAGCATATTACAATGATTTCTGATACTGAAGTAACGACTGCTGAAAATTCAGCTTTGCCATCACAGGAAGAAATAACATTTTTAAATATATTCAAATAGAAAACAGTTACTTTGTAATTGTAATATTTTACAAAAGCAGTAATTTACTTTATTTTTGACCAAATGAATGCAGCCTTGGTGAGCAGACTTGACTTCTTTCAAAAATATTTATTTATTTTTTAAATGTTACAGACTCAAACTTTTGAATGGTAGTATAAATTCACTAAATTGCTTGATGAAGGTCAATGGACCGAAACGTCGCTGTTTCTTGTAATACATTTCTATATTAGCATGGACTGATAGTGTGCGGGATATTGTTTTTTATTATTATTGATTGGATTCGACATCGTTGTTGGAGTGTTTTTCCTACGCACCTATCTATTTCTCAGGTGTGCTGAATTGAGAATTTTTACTAGAAAAGACAAAAGTGTCCAATAGCACTATAGTCACCTATAACACCTATAGTCTCACACTTTTTGGAGCTCTGATGTGAAACTTATGATATCGCATTGGTTTTAGATGCTAAGGGTCTATAGCCAGTAGCATCTCATATCATTGTCTCATTTCACAAGTGTCAGTCAGCACTGTGGGATTACTGTGGCATTTTATCGGCTGTCATCCACCACCAGAGACACTTAAAACAGTAAAGAGACAGAGTTCTGCTGCTTCTGTTCCCTCCTCATGGTTGACATTCAATGATTACCTGTCAACACTGCATGCTGGACTGGCTAGCTCATCCTGCTGATTCTTTCATTCTATTAACACCCCATGCCCTCCTTCCATCTCTCTTCTCTCTAACCCACTGCCATTGACTTCCAATGCTATGCTCTACCTCCCTCCGCCAACTCTGACCTCTGTCTTATTCCCAGGGCTTTTAAATGCCCACCATTGTGCCCAAAATGGCTTTCCCAAACCTCAAGCATTTGGCGCGTTTCAGTCTGAGCAAAAAAATAAATAATAATTGTGGGGACTGTACCACAAAGGAAAAAACTGATCGATTCATTCATATGATTTCAGACACACTCCAGTAGTGAGGAGATAGCATATAGGGATCGGTCTTGAAAGGAACATTGCTTACCATAAAACTCTCAATGGAGAGTGGCAGGTTCAACATTCTGTTGACTACATCTTGGATTATTAATGCACTGAAGATTCTATTTTCAACAAGCTCTGCAATTCACAATTTCATCTTTCATTTGGGATAAGAATGTTCTGGTGGCTTGGAGTTTTTAAATGGGAAGATCTTGGCTGTTCACTTTATTTTGCAGGTCCCATCATTTCTCATTTCAGTCTATGCCATTATTTAATGCAAACATATGAGATGCATTATATGCAATAGGAGAATTGGATGAGTGACATAATGGAATGACTGATATGAGGATGAAAGTGGATGTTATTGTTGGAGAAGGTGGAGTAGTAGCTGGAGTTTAGGGCTGGTGCTGGTTCAATCCCTGCAAGCAGCAAGGAATAAAGCATTGCTGTCCTGATGGGCCATTGTAGGCCAACTGTTTGTGTAATAAGTGTAAAATAACTATGGACAGAACTGTGCCAGCTACAAAAAAAAAAAAAAACGCTAACTGTACAAGTACAATCATGCAGAGGAGAGTGTACGTTTCCTAAGGGAGCTGAATGTCAGGTTTGGGTGGGGGATTGTGAGATTGACAGTGGACCTGAGCAAGAGTGTCAAAAAGTTGCAAAATGCTGAACTTTACAGAAATGTGAAGCAAAAAATGCGGACTAGCAGCCTATCATTTGAAGCATTTAAACTCTGCTGCTGATAGTGCTGGAGTAATTGGTGGATTCAGTGCTAAAAGGCAGTTTTTAGATATTATGGTATCTTAAATTCAAAAGATTTCAAACGGATTGCTTCATGATTTTATTGCGGATATCCTGTGGCAATAAATATATTCATGCCAAATCAAAAGTTTGGGGTCAGTAAGATTAAAAAAATAAAAATAATAAATAAAACAAAATTGTAATGATGCATTAAATTGATCAACTTTGACAGTAAAGACTTTTACATTGTTACAATATTTCAAATAAATGCAGTTCTTTTGAACTTTCTATTAAAGATTCCTGATAAAAAGAAATATATTATGGAACAACTTTTTTAAATATTGAAATAACTTGAGTAGAAAATCAGCATGTAACACTGAAGACTGGAGTAATTGCTGATAAAAAAAAAAATAGCTTTGATATCACAGGAATATATGTTTTAAAAATATTATAACAATTTAAAATAACGGTTTTCTATTTTTATGCATTTTTATTTTTGATTAAATAAATGCAGGCCTTGATGAGCATAAAACATCCCACCAACCACAAACAACATGTATACAATATAGTTCTAAAATCTATCCTGGTAAATCTCTCAGAGAATTCAGATCTCCTGAGCCCATGCGCAAAAATCAATTAAACGGCCAGCGGTCATGGGAGAAGGCCATTATACTTTATCATGAGTTTGCTGTGAAGTCAGCACAGGAGAGAAGAGGAAGAGAGAAGAGTAGTGGAGGGGTCAGGGTTGTGAACTCAATCAACTCACTGGTTATTGTGAGACCCTCAAACCCAGGGGGCCACTGTCATCCTGACTGGCCCCGCTGCAGGTGCTTAGACATGGATGGTTAAACAAGTGTAGGTACGGGTCAGGTCACATTGCACATTGATGGCCTAGGGGACGAGGAGGGAATTCATATGAGGATAATTCTACAGTTCTGCACCTTAGCTCAGACGGGACACAAACTTACATTTACATTTACATTTATGCATTTAGCAGACGCTTTTATTCAAAGCGACTTACATTGCATTCAGGCTATACATTTTTTTGTCTGTATGTGTGTTCCCTGGGAATTGAACCCATGACCTTTTGCGCTGCTAACGCAATGCTCTACCACTGAGCCACAGGATAACACCTGAGGCAACTTATGAGGCATTTGGAAACGGTGACGTTTATTGTTCATCATCCATAATCCATCATCCATTTTCTTTTTACTTTGTATACAGATTATTGTAAATCTGACAGTGTAAACATACATATTGAAGTTCTCGGATGTGTTATTGTCTTTATTGGGGAGTGAAGATGATCTCAGTATGCATCAGTATTGTATAGATAGATTAGTGGAGTGGTCTGAGAGGAATTCACTTGTTATAAATGAAAAGAAGACAAAGGAAATTATCTTTGGACTTCCAGAGAACATGTATCAAACACGAGTGACTATACATAATACACAGATTGAAATAGTGTCTGCATATAAATACTTGGGTGTCTATGTGGACGCTGCTTTATCATGGAGTGCACATATAAAGTATGTTTGTTGTAAAGTACAACAGTGTATTTATTTCCTAAGGAAAACGGACTAAGGTCTTTTGGAGCAAACAAACAGATTTCGCTCATGTTTTTTCAATCTGTAATACAGTGTTGTACAATATGGAATATGTGCTTGGTATAGCTCTGTTCAACTCAAAGCTCGACTGGCGAGATTGATATCTAACTGTTCTAAGATTGTGGGTCAAATGCTTGAGCCAAGTTTTCATGAGCTGTACAAGAAGAAAATGTTGTCCCTGACAAGTAAAATTATGTCTGATTCTTCCCATATTCTGTATGAGGAATATCAACTTCTGCCATCGAATAGAAGACTGAGAGTACCATATGCCAGATTGAACAGATTACGTAAATCTTTTGTTCATCAGTCAGTAAAATGAATTAATCAGAATAGGGGGTCTAAGTAGGCAGAACGATTCTGAGGAATGGAAGGTGCTTAAGATTTTTGCACTGCAGATGGATGTGTACCAATGTGTACTTTTGTGTGTGTGTATTGTATTGTGTAATGTGTACTGCTGTGAATTAATGTTAGACAGTAAACGCTATGGGATGCGAGACAATTTTTGGAAGAAATTCCAACAATAAAATGAAAATTGAAATTGAATTGAATTCAATCCAATTTTACAATTAGAACAATACAAATATAAGAGCGTCTAAAGGCAAAAATTACTTTAAAAGCATAATTCGGAGCCCCTATGTCTTACATGAACAATAAAACATAATGATGAACAGTTGAATATCAGAGTAGCCAACAGTTATTTCAGCTATTAGAAGACCGATTTTTTTGAAGATGTTCATACTCAGACAGCTATGAAATAACAATCCCATCAAACATTGTGTTTGGAGCGGAGAAGACATTTCATCATGGAGATCAAAATCAAGAAGATTTTTTATTATTTATTATCCTTCCAAAGTAGATATTTTCTTAAAATGTACCTCGATATCAACATGACAGGAACAACATTTCTCTAATCCCTTCACACATGTGGATTTATGGTTTATTATAGGAATTTAGCGTGTGCTACTCTCCTGGTAATCCATGTAAGCCTCATGCTAAAGTTGCCTGAAATGTAAATCTGACACAAGCTGCGAAAATTGATGGATACAATTAGCTTGTCTACTAGCATATGCTGTGCTCCAAGAATTTAAACTGGTGTGATTAATTGTGAAGCAAATGTGTGCAGACAGGCACGCTTTAAAGAGACAAAGCGAGAGTAAAGAGTTTCAACACGGACGAACTTGAAGCTTTACTGCATAAAATCAATTTCACCCAAATATGATAAGGAAATTAATTTTGAGACAGTTTAATCAAATAGTCTGCCATTTCAATTAATTTGATGAAACGCCTTTGTGAACCAGCTACCAGTAACAATTACATGAAAGGGTATAAACAAGTAGACCCTGGACTAAAATTATGTTAAACAGACCAGCGAGGACGGAAAACTTCATCATTTACTCTAACTACTCGATTCAGAGTCAAAGATGACATTTAAGTGCCAAAGTCAAAGTCTGTCTAACCCTGAATTCAATGGATATACACAATTGTATTAACTTATAGCAATTTATTCAATTACAGAGGTAATTTAAAAAGGTATTTTCTATTTTGAAGAGCTGTCAAAAGTTTTTACTTTAAGCTTGAAGTGAATCACGAAACTAAAACAAAGGTTAGGCTTTAGCTAGGTCATATTACACAGCCTCAAATCACTACTAAATAATAATGCATAACATAACAGTCATTCTCTGGTGATAGACAGTCATTTTAAAATAACTGAAGGATTATTACTCTTTCCTGTCTCTCTCTCTCCTTCTGTATTTTTTCCGCCTATGACTAAACCTCTTTCTTTTAGCATGAGATTGTTCGGTTTGGTCTGAGAATACAGAGGGACAATGGCTTTAATGATTTCAGACAGCGTGTTCCCAGTGCTGCAGAAACCAGCTGGAATTCAGCATTGAACTGACAGAGCCACATTAAACCACTTTGCCTTTCAATGAAATGCTGATTTAAAAATAAGTTATGGTCAGAGGGTAGAGATCTATAGGTCGATCTTTATCTGGAGCAGCTTAAAGAAGCATTCCTGAATCCCGTGTGCTTATCTCAGAATCCAGTTTGGGCTCCAGCAGGCCTGCTAATCCCAATAAATGCATTTACTCATTTGAATGGACGGAGAATAGCTGGTGCAAGCCATTGATTACACATTGTCTGTTTTCCACGGTGTCTGCATATAGCTGTGCGATATCCCAGAGGGCTGAAAAATCACAAATGAGATCTCTTTAATCCCATTTCTTTCTCCTAGACAGTAGTGAGATTAAATTGAGGGTAAATGGAGACTTCTGCTCTCTTGTTTCCCAAAGTTTTAAAAAATTCTGTTATTCCTACCAATTTGTTCATGAATTGGGCCGATCCGGTCCTTGAGTTCAACTCACTGACTCAATGAGCCGCTTGCAGCCATTAACAGTTCACTGGAGGGAAAGATTATCAGTGGAAAAACAACTTAAATTTGTATCTGTTTCTCATACAAACCCAGCAATGTCCTGATAGCACCACAAAGTCACAGCTTTTATATTTTGGGAGGAATCAATCTATGAATGGTTGACTTACAGTTGTCTCTGCATACAAAGATGTAGATGAATGTATGTCAAATCTTTCATACTACTTCCAAAAACATGCTAGAATTCCTCCATGTGTCCCCTGTACAGTATTAGAGCACTATCATAAACTGCTCCACATATTTAGCAAGATCTAAAATCAACTAAGATCTCATACAATCATCAGGAGTCTAAAATCAAAGCTTTCAAAATGAAAACAAAATGTCTCATTATTTAAAAACCAAATCATCTGAGCTACACTGTATATATCATAGAGCATTAATTTTAAATCTTCATGATCTTGTTCTTTCACACATAGCCAGCAACCTGTTCCATATTTAACAGCATTTTTACATGTGAACAGAACTAATCTTCAAATCAGATACATTGTCAGCTTACAAGACTTAGTTCAACCAAAAATGACCAGTATTTTTGTATTTTTAATATACTATGTATTAATATTTAAAAAATATATATTTTATACATTTTTAGTTTACATTTGAGTGATTTTGTGCTTTGTCATTTTCATTTTTCAATATACATTTTCTTTCAAATTTAGCTTAATTTTTATTTCAGTTTTGGTAATTTTACTTGAACGACAATTAGAAATATCGTCCTGGCAACTAACTGATATAAAATAAGTTTAACTTCAAGGATTTCATAGAATTTTTATATTATTTCAGCTTCATTTTAGTTAACAAATATGTTTTTAATAGTTTTAGTTTAACATTATCACCAATATTTGTCATTTACTAATTTCAAAACATTACGACTTTCATTTGTAGAGCACAAAAAGATTTAAATCTGCTTTTATTCCTCATAAGAAGAAGAAAAGTTCTACGAGAAGCATCTAAGATAAAGTTGATACTTGAATAAATCATAATTGAGAACTTCATTAAATCTCCCGAACTATGAAAGAGAAACCTCAGGGCATTAAATATCCCTCGGGGATGACAATACAACCCTTCCACCCCATTTGACATTCTCCTCATTCTATTAACGCTTCTATGAAGGATTCTCAGTGTGATGACAAGAAGTAGCCAAGTGTAACAATTAATGATGAGGGTGTTGAATATGTCAAGGCAGAAGCCAACGTGATGTGTGGTCTTCATTAGCTGCCATTAAAAGCTTTAAGATGTGAAAGCCAAAAACAGGCCGAAATAACGAGTGTCTGAGAACAGGTGCAGAGAAAGAGAAGTGTAATGTCTCTTGAAGAACTAGTTAAAATATAAAAGAGAGGTATGACACGTGAGAACAAACACCTGGAGCCCCCTCAGGTGAAGGGACAGTGATCCCGTCAGCACATGAAAAAAAGACTTGTCAGCGCGGATTTTAATTGGCCGCTTTTGAGGTGGCTGGTTTTATATGGGAAGAAGAAAGCACCTCCCTTCAAGAGGCAGTGGAGGTTGGGCGCATGCGAGAGAGAGCAGAGAACATCTAGACAAGAAGCAGAAACCAAAAATAAATGATCCGTTCACTCAGAATGCTGATATCTGGCGAGAGGAAGGTAGGAATAGAGCGAGTCGGTGTGTGACAATGTGACAAGAGAGATAGAGAGGGTGTGTGAAAGAGAATTTAAATTTGTGTTTGTGCGAAACCCTCCGAAAAAGAAAAAAATCACAGGCGAGACATCTAGGTTTGAGTTTACAGCAGAGAGAAAGAAGCGAAATTGTAATTAAACCCTCCGCACCGCTGTTCCACCTGACTGCCTCGTCTCGTTAAGCAATTTATAATTAACACAGTGCAGGCGAAAACATTCTCCCCGCCCTCTATGTGATATGATAACTCGAGGTGAGCAACAGGAAGACTACAAGCTGATGGCTGTCCGTCGCGTGTCCAGGGGGAAGCAGGATTATTCTTAAGCGGGTCTGTTCCGTACGGCTGCATGATAACACTGGGCCCCCTGGATGAACAGACAAAATCCCAGCAGCCCTCCCCTCCGGAGCAGACCACTAATCAGGTGCTATAGAGAGCGAGAAAGAGACAAAGTCGGTAAGAGTTGAGTCCCAAGACAGGCCACAGCTGAGCTCAAACCTGTTAAAGTCAATTATGCCGGGGACGAGTTCCAGGAGACGGGAGCCATGGGTGAAATTAAAGCCTGGCACTTGAGGTGACAGACGGCCTGCCTGTGTGAAGGGATAATCTTATAAACACCTGAAAAATCATCAAAATAAGGCCTGGCAAATTGGGCACTAAGAGGCGAACAGTTGCATCACTTTAGCATGTGGTATTTACTGCATCTTATTCAGATAACCAGGTGCTGCGTACACTGGTATGGGCTCCGTTTACACCTGGCATGAAATTAAATTCACCCAATCTATTTTCTAAATGCATGTTATTGATCTCATTGTGAACAATTCATCTGTGCATGTTTCATTTGACGTCGTAATCCAATTCAGATCTGCCTCCATCCAATCAACAACCAAGAGCCCCATCCTTCATTTTCTGTATTTTCATAATCTATTCTCCCTATGATGTAGCCTACATGGCAGTATGGAAGAAAGGCAACGCTACAGACTTTAAAATGAGATTTACATCTGAATTTTTTTTAGCCAGATTGGATTTATACTTGCATTCATAGTGTGATCAGATAAAGA
This sequence comes from Aspiorhynchus laticeps, assembly GCA_023376895.1. NCBI lineage: Eukaryota > Metazoa > Chordata > Actinopteri > Cypriniformes > Cyprinidae > Aspiorhynchus > Aspiorhynchus laticeps. Next base: position 44,571,868 of record CM041799.1, on the reverse strand, counting down.
TCCGAGTCGCTTGCGTCTTACACTAAAATTTCAGACATCTACAGCACTAGTTCTACCAAAATGTACAAACACTGATGGTTAATTCAAAATCTTCTTGTCACGATCTCCAGCTGGAGTGCCCATGAGCTTCTTTAGAGGGCACTCCATCCTATTCCTTTGCCACTTATTCTGGACTCCATTTCCCATAACCCCTGCCTAGGAGCTCATTATCGGACTCCACCTGTTTCCTAACAGGAGGACTATAAAGGTTGCACACACTCTCACTCACATTGCTGAGTATTGTTTGTATGATCATTCCTAGCCAGCTGTTGTTCCTGTGTTTTTCCATGTTTCCTTTGTTTCCTTGCCTTGCTTTAGTGTTTTGTCTTGGACTGTCTATCTGGTGTTTGATTGTTTGCTGCCTGCCCTGACCTTTGCCTGTTGTTTGGATTACTCTGTTGCCTTGCCTCTGCCATTGAGGTAAGCTAGTACTTTGACCTTGTCTGTTTTACTACGCTCTTTAATAAAGCCTGCAAGTGGATCCCAAACTCTGTTGTCACTCCTCCCTATTATTAACATATTGGCTGTTTATTAGTACTTATAAAGCACATATTCTGCATGTCCATATTCTATATCCCTAATTCCACACAATACCTGTGCATACACTATAAGAAATGTTGGTAAAAACAATAGGGCCCAAAGTACTGTGTTAATATAAAGGAATTTTCCGTATTGATATTTTCGCAGGTCTTTTACCTGAATTAAGCACTTCATTGTGTTGTGTTTTAGGGTTACAAGAAATGTCTGTAAACTTTATGGAAAATGTCCTGGTATCCTGGAATAACCAGTAACTTTTCCATTTGTTCTACAGAATTTTTTTTTTTTTTTTTTTTTACAGTGTATACATGGTGAGGGGTTTTCTTATCCAAAAATAAAATGAACATATCAAATTAATCAATCGAATTCTGCTTGACATGTGGCAGTGCTGGTTACACTGTAAACACAATAATGAAAGTGTACCTAGACCTGAAATCATATGGGATGACTAATAGTTTAGAAAAAGAGCCAATGAGAGAGAACGCCATTTTTGTATATCAATATTTATCACAAACCACTGTGTATATGTGGCCTTTTACCCACTTATATGTTTGGCTCGTTACAAACTGCCCTGTGCAATTCACAATCAGATTGCACAAACTTGCTGAACTTTGTGTGTTTGCACCATTACTAATTTGCATAATTCTTCAAGGCCTTAAAACAACACAGACACTGGCTGTGAATAAATTATGCTATCAGCAGCCGCAACTCATTCTCAGTGAAATCCCCTCAAATGTTCTTAGAACGAGGGCACAGTGGAATATTTGCTTTCTGAGCACATTTTAATGTTGTATGAAATTAAACTGTCAAAATGAAGTTCTCATTCAGTTTTTATAGGCTAAATGTGACAATTAAAGCCTAAAGTGTCTGTGTCTAGCAAACTGCTCTCAGATTCAGCTAACAAACAGCTTTTAGTGTAATGACTTCAAACTGTCCAAAGACTGAAAGGCAAACATACTGAGACAATTCTGAGGTCAGCTTTTTTCTGGAAAGAAGTCATATTATATATAGGTTTTTTTGTTTTTTAAATGCCACCATTAGCCTCAAAACATTAGTTAGATAAGTGTTCAGTACAATGTAAATATGGGATATTTAGTGCTGTAACACAAAGGCAGTTTTATTTGACATTTTTTTTCATCCTTTCCATAACATTAGAAAGCTAATGTGTACTTTTTGTTCTTTCTAGTGATTTTGGTAGAAAAGATGTGCACAGATATAAACACCAAAAAATGGTTGCCTGGATCAATGGCAACGCAATGGCAAGTTTCCAAGATGCTTCAAGAAACCTACCTGCAAAGCTACAGTACTGTTAAAAAATTTAGGCACTTGGGTAAAAATGCTGTAAAATGAGGATGCTTTCAAAAATAATGTCATAAATAGAGTTTCCTTATCGATTAACTATTATTAACTATATTAAATCTACATTTGGTGTGAGCATCCTTTGTGTTAAAAGCAGCTTTTGCCCTCGGTGCACTTGTGCATAGTTTTCCAGCTTTGCAGGTAGGTTTCTCATGGAGACATTGCCACAGTTCTTCTGGATTTAGTCTGTTCAGTTTCTTCATATCATTGCAGACAGACTGGAGGATGATCAGATCAGATCTCTGTGTGGAGCACTGGCTGTTGTCAGACTCCTTGTGGATACAAAAATCTCACTGAATTATTAAAATTAATGGCAAAATGAATGTTTGGAAATGTAAACTGATATTTCCTACTGACACTGTAGTGTAGTGTTGCTGTAGTGTGTCAGTAGGAAATATAATTTCCAAACATTAATTTTGCCATTAATTGTAATAATTCAGTGAGATTTTTGTATGCACAAGGAGTCTGACAACAGCCAGTGCTCCACACAGAGATCTGATCTCACAGTCTTCCACCTAGGTTTAAATAACTGACCTATCCTAAGAATCCCAGCTCTAATATAATATGATCTATTTATTACAAGAAAATATACTTCGTGATATACCTGTCTGAGCAATAGTTTGCCTCTAGATGAAACAAAAACGAGCTTTAAATTTAAAGTTTCAAAATCATCAGAGTATCATATTAAGTTTCAGAGTTTCATTTCAAAAGCATGATATAAAGCATATTTTAAAGCTTAGCATGCAACTTATGATAAATGACATTTCCAAATAAGTTATTTTTCTCCTGCAATGCTGAATGTACGTTTCTTATTTTGCATTTATATGTCAAAATTAAATCTGCATTTTCATTCTCTCTATATTCTGAATGTCAATAAGAACATGTGTGACCTTTAAACTGCACCATGATGGGACTGAGCTGATTACACAGTATGAGAATATCATTATCATTTCCAGAGTACATTTTCCCTCTGCTCTGAAATAAAGCTTTGATATGCATGTTTAATAGTTTTAGTTAACCTTTATATGATATGGTTTTTCTAGACCAAATGAGACAAAATTAAAGCTTGTCATCACCAAGAATTGGTACAAGAAAAGGAACAAAAAAAGTAATTGCTTTTCATTTCTCAGCAACAATGTGTCTTCCGAGCAATAATCAATCCACAATAAAAGCACAGCCAACAATTTGACCACAGATGGATGAACAAGTCTCTCGTTCTGTCTTGCTTCTCAGTTATTTCTCATTTTAAATGCAAACTGCCCAATTAGCAGCTGTAAAAGTAGCAATGCCTGGCAGCCGTGCTGGAAGTCAGCTATAAGAGCGGCCCGCAGGGGCGGCAGGTGAGACCCCAGCTCCTCGAGAGAGTTCACAGCAGCTGGCATACTGCCTGTGTCTGGAGATAGACTGTTTCTTCATGGCTGACTTCCCCCATTGATCTGACTTCTGTATTAGTGAATGGAGGATTAAACTTTAACCCTTGATGCACATTTCCTAATACTTTTTGGAGAGTTTTGCACGACAGGATAAATTGAGGAAAGAGAACACAACCAAAATACCATTTTTTTTTCTCTTACATTAAGAATTGCTCACAGCCCTTTCCAACAGCCACAACCCCAAACAACAAAATCTTAGTATTGATCTATACAAACTTGAGTGACAATCACATTGGTAAACAGGATTGGAGTTTACAGCAAAAAAAACTCATACTTTTGTTTCCTAGTGGACTCGCATTGATTGCTTCAGGTCAAAAATTCATGCTGTTTTAGTTATTGAGGGCTTTGAAAATGAAATGGCATGGAATGCGTTTGCCCTCCTTTGTGCCCCCAGAGGGAGAAAAAAAAACAGATATGTCAATATAAAACTTCACATACCTGTATCTTGCATCACATGTATTAGTTTAGAGCGTATTAACTGATTTATGAGGTTGGAATGAAAAATATGAGTGACAGGACGTCTGAACAGAAATATTGATCTGCACTTTTGAAGCAGAAAGGAAAATGCTAAAAATTCACCCAAAAATGCATGACTTAGGTGTTGAGACAGATGTAAAGACAAATGGAAAGAGAAAAAGAAGATCTCTGAGGAAACTCCTTCATCCACTCAGTCTTAGGAACGAGACGGTGCACAGCAATCAGAACGATCAATACAAGCCAAGCGTTGCGGTGCTTCCTGAAAGGCAGGTGTCATAGCGTTGATTACTAGTGGCCTCTGGGTGGGCTCTGAGACCTACGGTAAACTGACTATGCTTTTTGTTTTCTCTGATGGTCTGTACATCATTTTACTGGGCTGCTCTCTGAGCAGTGACCCTGCTGGGGAAGAAGTCAGAGGCCATGAGAGGCTCATAATTATCCACTCTCAGAGCTGTAGAATCGAAGACGCCAATTTTCAGACTTCCCCTGGTTTTCCGCTTCATCATACCGTTTTACACGCTACACCTCTGTGCTGAGGAAATTCCCTCCAAACGTTCTACTGATTGTGGTGACATGATCTTGCTCAAAGTGATTTCAAATTTGTATTTGATTTAAATCGGTTCCGTAAGAACAGAGGTGGGTAGTAACAAGTTACATTTACTTCATTAGTCCGAGACTAAAATGTAAGTCTGAGCTGTTTCAACTGAAATAAACTTGCACTGACTGATCTTAAAATATATCAGTGTCTTTGTTTTGTCTCAATATGCACACCAGTAATGTTTTTTTCTAAGCGTGTTTATAAAAATTACTTAAATGTCCTAATTGAACTATGGCCTAATCCTGGCTTAGTCTAAGCCCTGTCTGTGAAACCGGGGGTTAGAGTATATTTAAAAATGGGTACTTTTACTCTTACTCAAGTACATTTTTAGTGAAAAAACGGTACTTTTACTTCATTACTGTGGGCGACGCTCCTCTCATTACTTTATCTTAATGCAATACAAGTTCAAATTCTTCAATTTATTCCAAATGGCACCGTCTACTTTTCTCTGGGCAATGAGCAATGCCCATTCACGAATTCACGAATCAGTTTGAATGATTTGTTCAGTTCCCTGCTGCACACGCTGAGTGTCTGAAGCGGTTCTCACTCAGAGTTGTAACAGAAATAGCGTTGAAGATGAGGCTTTGCATCTACAGTCAATTGAAAGCAAATCTGCAAAGGCTATTGTTTGCTAGCTATGAAGATCTTTATTAGATGAACACCGCGTGTGCTGTCTACTGTTCCACAGGTATAGATTCGATTACAGTACACGATACCACTATGACATTACCAGTTTGTTATACATGTACCTCACACATTAAATACAATGTATAATTTATTCATTAAATAAGCTGTCACAGAGTATGAAATGACCACCCGCCAAACCCGCGTTAGTTCCAGGAGGAATGCCTTTGCCTAGACACAATTAATATTGATATTTTCACAATATTTACACTTGCAGAAATAAAGGCTACATTTGTTTACATTTTTCAGAACAGACGGAAGAAGATCATGTGAGGAGTTTTCACTCTTCTCCGTGTCAGAGGTTATATACATACATATATAATACATAATTAATATACTTTAAAATATAATTTAATTCAGTGATGCAAATCAGAATTTTTATCAGCTGTTACTCCAGTTTTCAGAGTCATATGATCCTTCAGAAATCATTCTAATATATTGATTTATTACCAGTGTTTTGAAGCTGGGATGCTGGTTTATGCTGGTCCTTTGCTGGTTTATGCTGGTCCTTTAGCTGGTCATGTGCTGGTCTTAAAATGCTCAAGTAACTATTCAGACTATTACTTTTACTTTTACTTGAGTAAATATTTCTACAAGTTCTTTTACTTTTACTTGAGTACAGTTTTTGGGTACTCTGTCCACCTCTGCGTAAGAATGAGACTTTACAAAGCTGATAAAAACAAAGCACAAATCCACACAACTCCAGTCGATCAATTCAGCAAAATATTTTTTGAAGTGAAAAGCTGCGTGTTTGGAAGAAACATCAGTAAAGCGTTTTAACTTTAAACCGCCACTTCTGACCAAAGTACAAGACCATAATCCATAACCACTTCCTCCAGTGAAAAAGTTCATCCTCTCTAGTCATATTTGATTACATTTTGAAGTTTTTGCTTGATATGTACATATTTCTTTTTTACTGGAAAAACATTATTATGGATAGAGGACCTTCAAACAACGGTTTGAAGTTAAAAATGCCTTAACAACAGATTTGTTTATTACAAACACAGCTTTTCACTTTACAATATGTTAATTGTTCAACTGGAGCCTTGTGGACTACTTGTGGATTATTGTGATGTTTTTATCAGCTATTTGGACTCTCATTCTGACGGCACCCATTCACTGCAGAGGATCATTTGGTGAGCAAGTGATGTTAAATCTCCAAATGTCTTCAGATGAAAAAACAAACTCATCTACATATTGGGTGGCCTGAGGGTGAGTACATTTTCAGCAAATTTTCATTTTTGGGTGAACTTTTCCTTAAACAACAGCCCTGGAGCAAAGTGTTGACCAGTGTAAAGCACTTGAATTCAGTGAATCCAGATAAAACAAAACTGATAAATGTGAGAAACACTGTGCACAACTATACAGTCAGAAGGCTTTTCAGTTTACAAATTGCCATCATTTACCATGGATTTACTGTAGTAACACTAATTGCACCATAGTATTTTGGCTATGTTTGGCCAAAATTGTATTATATTATTAATGTAGATATGTATTAAATGTATTAAAGGAGTAATAAGTTTTTGATTAAGCTATAGCATTTGTGGATTTATACTAAATGTATTTAGACTACTGTTTTTCATACAAATACCTAGAAACCACATAGATACATTTTTACCATGCTATTGAGATTTTAACCGTGGTTATCATTATCAAAATGTACTATGGAAGACCAATGGATATTTTTAATAAAACTCAAACAGATCAGAATTTCACCATATAACAATGAGGTTGTTACCATTTTTACAGATATTACTGTACTGTTTTTGATAATGAACATAAATTTAGATCTGCATCCTAACTCAAGCTACTGTCAAAGGTGCATTTCTAAGAGACAAAAAATGTAATATTAATATTGCAGCCTGCACTGCAAACTGTGCTGAAGATAGGAGTTAAAGTCAGCCAACACAAACCTGTTTCATGATTTGAAACAATATCACTCATTACAACATGCAGAAACTAAGAAATTCATTTTTCTTCATTTTCTTCATATTTTATTAAGGAAAAATTACTTGAAAAGTGTAAAGAATTCAAAAATGTGAAGTGTTCATCATGTTCTGACCATAAAAGGTTGTTTAAACCACAATTAATGGTCTAGTTTCTACAATTTTCACTTAGATTTGAAACTGATTGTTATAATTATCGATATCGACTGATTTTATCATGATATATTTTGGCCATATCACCCAGACCTACTACTTGCTAATACTGTATAAGACTTGAAATGATTGCAAGTGAACCCTAACCACTGATGAACCACCAATATTTATCCCCAATCTATGCGTCTCACAAGAACCAAGATAACTGTGCAAGTGCTACCATCAGTAGAAGCTATATACTCAACAACTGCCAATCATCTCTCCCGGGGTGTGCCGATTTCAACAGGCTGCTGTTTGTTTTCACACCGCCGCAGGATATGAAGATCTCAACAATGCTTCAGTCCCTTATCAAAGGTGACGGGCACGGCTGCTGGACACCCCTCTGACCTTCCCTGCTGCTGGGCCTATTACGCAGCAATTAGCAGCTGCGGCCCGCTGCAGACGGGAAGACAGCTGCTGCACCCACACGGCAGTAATTCAATAAGAGCTCCCCGCAGGGCACGAGGAAACATGAGTGCACCTCTCTCTCACATACCTTCTAGAGGGAGATATACACACTGAGTGGGCTCCTTCAACGAGAAGCATTGACCCTGTGCCATGAAGATCTCTCAGATGTGTGGAGGCAGCAGGAAATATTGCTGAGCTTTGCCATATGGCTGATTGGATTTAGTTTTTGGAGAATTGGATTAAAGGCTCGTCAGAAATGATGCAAGCTCTTTAGTATGATGATGGCCGACAATCGGGGGAGAGGAATTATGTCATAATTGCATTATTCACAAGTTCATTATGATGATGAAGGCTGTAGCACACAAATTTACGGCTACACGGTGAACCTTTTTGTCGTTTGGCGGTGTAAGATAGCTGCTCGAACGGTTTCGAGGGAGAGGGTTTACTGCCAACATAATAGGTGACAATACTCTGAGCAACTACATCATTTAAACAGATGTAAAAGGATTTGAGTGTTTTCAACGTGTGCTGATAAAACACATCTCGTGTCGTAAATGTGCTCTAAAATCCTCTTTAAGAGATTGTAATTATTCCACTGGGAGCTTCAACCATAATCCAGGGTGATTATTGACAAAAAATGCATTAATGACTACTAATAGCACTTGTGCAATGAAAAAGCAAAACAAAAGAAACTGAAACACTAAAGCAACCCCGGCAATAGTGCATCTGGGTAAACACACAAGAAATTGCTCAATAAATCACCACCCTCCTTCAGAGCTGCAGGCAAAGCTTATGATGTGTCATTTCGGCAGTCTTTTCATCAGTAAATATGAGGGCTCCTTCAGTGAGGAGTATCTCCATCAAACACAGAACTCCTCACAACACTCCGACAACTTCTGTCTGATGGCTCACTTTCAATGTAAATGTTAAAAAAATGCAGGAGACGAGCATAAAATCTTTTTGTCTTCAGCATGATAAATGAAGAGATGACAAGTAAGCCTTGAGCTTTGGTTTTACCTATGCAGTGTCTCTCTCTCTCTATGTGTGTGTGTGTGTGTGTGTGTGTGCATGTCAAGGATCGAGTGTGCCATGTGAATGTGAAAAAGGGAAAAGGAAAATAACAGTACAGAACGAACTGCAAAGCATGCATGTGGAAAACGGATAGGCAAAGTAGCTCATATAAAATGATACTCTGGAATATGTATCTCTGTTTGATTGATGAATCGGGGATGGGTAATGTATGATAATATATTACTTCAATAAATGCAAAAATATACTGCTTTGACCTCTTAAAACAGAGTATAACGAGTATTTGAACTTCTACACTGCACAGTGAATGTAAAATAATCTTTTTTTTTCTCATGTCATGGGAATGACTGATGTGCTGAAATCATAGATACACACATGGCTGAAAGTACAGTATATGGACAATAATTAACTGGACTACGTATTTCAGTCACACCAAAAGCTCTATAAAATCAAACGTACATAACCAATCCCCTTAGACAAATATTTTTAGAATAATGAGGCCCTTTTTGTTTTAGCATGACAATATGGTGTGGAAGAACCAGACTGGCCTTCACCTCTGGGATGATGAATGGGAATGGCGAATTTGAGCTAGACCCCTTTATCCAACATCATTTCCTGACCTCACTGATGCTCTGGAATGAATGGGCGCAAATTACTGCATCCATGTTCAAACATCTAGTGGAAAACCTTCCTAGAGGAGAACAGAGTCAACCAATAGTCTATGAAATGACCAAGGTTTTGAAATGAAATATTCAAATAGAACATTCATAGTATAGGTGTCAGACCTGTGTTCCCCATGTCACGTGTTTCCCCTCCTCTCGTGCCCTTATTTGGTCTTCCTGTTCCTGTCCTTGTTTGTCTCCATTAGTCCCCAGCTGTGTTTTTGATTGCTCCCCACCTGTTTCCGTTCTCCTAGTTTGATTTCCTTGTTTAAAAGCCCAGTGTCTCCAGTGTCCTGTGTCGGTGAATATATGTCTGCCTTGTATGTCTTCCTTGCGTCATTAAAAACCTGTTTGATGATATCTCCTGGTCTCCTCGCTCCTTGCTCCTGGCTCTCCCCTCCGAGAGCGTGACAGATTCACCGACCTAAACAAAGTAAGCGGCGTTACTCCTCCCTTGGTTTTGTTTTACGTTTTTGAAAAGTTTTTTGTTTTCTGTTTTTTCCCCCACTCCGTGGCAATGGAGTTCGCCGCCCGCCTCTTTGCCCTCATCGGGAAGGACCTCCCCTTCATGGAGTACGCTGGGGAATTTTGTGGGCTCGCTGCGGGGACGGAGGTGGAGGACTCGGCCCTCCTCCACATGTTCCGGCTCGGGGCCTGTTACCACCGCCCCGTAGACCTCCCAGACACCACTGGACTTACCTGGAGGGAAGGGATTTACCGGTGTCTGGGAAGCGTCCGGGCCCGAGCCAGAACCAGCCAGTCATTGGAGAGTATGGCAAGCTCTATTCACATTGAGCGCAAGAGCTCTCCAGTGCCCGCTCCTCGACTGAGCTCTCCCGAGCCCCTGCTGGTTCCGTCCAGCTCTCCAGAGCCCCTGCTGGTTCCGTCCAGCTCTCCAGAGCCCCTGCTGGTTCCGTCCAGCTCTCCAGAGCCCCAGCTGGTTCCGTCCAGCTCTCCAGAGCCCCTGCTGGTTCCGTCCAGCTCTCCAGAGCCCCTGCTGGTTTCGTCCAGCTCTCAAGAGCGCCCCCAAGAGGCGGCTCCTTGCAAGTGCCGTCCAGTGGCTGCTCCACGCCAGTGCCCTCCAGTGGCTGCTCCACGCCAGTGCCCTCCAGTGGCTGCTCCACGCCAGTGCCCTCCAGTGGCTGCTCCACGCCAGTGCCCTCCAGTGGCTGCTCCACGCCAGTGCCCTCCAGTGGCGGCTCCACGCCAGTGCCCTCCAGTGGCGGCTCCACGCCAGTGCCCTCCAGTGGCTGCTCCACGCCAGTGCCCTCCAGTGGCTGCTCCACGCCAGTGCCCTCCAGTGGCTGCTCCACGCCAGTGCCCTCCAGTGGCTGCTCCACGCCAGTGCCCTCCAGTGCGCACCCCAGAGCCCGCTCCTCGCCAGCGCACCCCAGAGCCCGCTCCTCGCCAGCGCACCCCAGAGCCCGCTCCTCGCCAGCGCACCCCAGAGCCCGCACCTCGCCAGCGCACCCCAGAGCCCGCTCCTCGCCAGCGCACCCCAGAGCCCGCTCCTCGCGAGCGCCCTCAAGTGCCCGCGCCTGCCGAGCGCCCTCAAGTGCCCGCGCCTGCCGAGCGCCCTCAAGTGCCCGCTCCTCCAGAGCGCCCCCTAGTGCCCGCTCCTCCAGAGCGCCCCCTAGTGCCCGCTCCTCCAGAGCGCCCCCGAGTGCCCACGCCTCCAGTGCGCCCCCTAGTGCCCGCGCCTCCAGTGCGCCCCCTAGTGCCCGCGCCTCCAGTGCGCCCCCTAGTGGCCGCGCCTCCAGTGCGCCCCCTAGTGCCTACTCCGCCAGAATGGTCCCTAGAGGGGAACCTCCCCAAGAAAATTTGGGGGGGGGGCCATATACCCCTAGGCTGTGTGGTCGGGCCTAGGACCAAGGCCACGGAGCTCCCTCCTCCGCCATGGCCTCCCGAGCTCCCTCCTCCGCCATGGCCTCCCGAGCTCCCTCCTCCGCCATGGCCTCCCGAGCTCCCTGACCTGCCTTGGCCTCCCGAGCTCCCTCCTCCGCCATGGCCTCCCGAGCTCCCTCCTCCGCCATGGCTTCCCGAGCTCCCTCCTCCGCCATGGCCTCCCGAGCTGCCTGCTCCGCCATGGCCTCCCGAGCTCCCTCCTCCGCCATGGCCTCCCGAGCTCCCTGACCCGCCATGGCCTCCCGAGCTCCCTCCTCCGCCATGGCCTCCCGAGCTGCCTGCTCCGCCATGGCCTCCCGAGTCCCCGGATCCGCCATGGCCTCCCGACCTCCCCGCTCCGCCATGGCTCCCAGAATGGGCGCCGCCCTGGAGGCCTCCTGTCCTGTCCTGTCTCTATGTCCCTTAAGGCCTCCAGAGCGCCCACCCCCCCTCCCCGTTGGATGGTGTTCGGTGCGGGACGCACCGTTCGGGGGGGGGGAGTACTGTCAGACCTGTGTTCCCCATGTCACGTGTTTCCCCTCCTCTCGTGCCCTTATTTGGTCTTCCTGTTCCTGTCCTTGTTTGTCTCCATTAGTCCCCAGCTGTGTTTTTGATTGCTCCCCACCTGTTTCCGTTCTCCTAGTTTGATTTCCTTGTTTAAAAGCCCAGTGTCTCCAGTGTCCTGTGTCGGTGAATATATGTCTGCCTTGTATGTCTTCCTTGCGTCATTAAAAACCTGTTTGATGATATCTCCTGGTCTCCTCGCTCCTTGCTCCTGGCTCTCCCCTCCGAGAGCGTGACAATAGGTGGTGTTCATGGGTCGACATACTTCTGAACATATAGTGCACAATATGCAAGAGTCGTCATTTGAGGGATGTATGTTCAATGCTTAATTTCTGGCAACAGAAAAAGAGGAAACAAATAGTTCACATCCTATAACACCACATATTTAGTCATGTAATAGTTCAACCAAAAATACAAATTCTGTCATTAATTACACTCATGTTCCTCATGTTATTCCAAACCCGTAAGACCTTCGTTCATCTTCGGAACACAAATCAAGATATTTTTTGGTGAAATCCGAGAGCTTTCTGACCCTCCAGAGACAGCAACATAACTGACACATTCAAGGTCCAGAAAGTTAGTAAGGACATCGCTGTGACATCGGTGGTTCAACCTTAATTTTCATTTTTGGATGAAATATCCCTTTAATGCTGTAATATTGCAACCTCACTGGTTCAAATATGTTAAAGGGATAGTTCACCAAAAATGTAAATCATTTATCATTTACTCACCATCATGTTGTTTCAAACCAGTATGACTTTCTTTCTTCTGAGGAACATAAAAGAAGATATTTTAAAGAATGATGGCAACCAAACAACATTGGTGACCACTGACATTCACTGTATAAGAATAAAAATAGACATTTATGAAAAATAATAGTCAGTCATACAGTTTTGCAATGACATGACATTTTTAATTTTTTGGTGAACTACCCATTTAATGAATAGATCTGTGGCATCATTGCTAGTACAGTTTATAATTATTACTTGGAGCTAGGGGTGTGTGATATGACGATTTTTGATTGTGGAGGATAAAAATGTCTCCACGATCTGCTTTTTAAGAAATATCGTAGTATCGTGCTACAGCGCACATGCTATCAGCTGCAGTTCTGGCGCCTCTATATACTGTACAACGCGACATACATTCACATCAGTGTTAACTCAGCGGTAGAGTTACTCTCACGGGACACTGCACTTATTCACAATCACAAAAGTACATAATTTGAGTGTGTTTTAAAGCCTGGCCGGTTAAGCTTTTCATTCGCTCATTCAATATCATTCACTAAAATGCCTGTCTAACAGCACCTGATTACTCAACTAAGTTACCCTTAGCTAATACTGTCAAAACACACAAGGTTTGTATATAGACTCAGTTGGTTATGTCTAAAATGAAAGTAAAGAGTTGAGAGAAAAACAGATACGTGCAGGTCTTAAACTTAAAGGGACAGTACTAAACATGTTGCCCACTGTCATTAAAGGGATAGTTCACCCTAAAATTTAATTTCTGTCATTATTTACTCACTCACATGTTGTCCCAAACCTGTATTAATTTATTTCTAGTGCTGAACACAAAAGAAGATATTTTGAAGAACGTGGGTAACCAAACAGTTGCTGGTCCATATTGAATTTGATAGTAGGAAAAAATACTATGGAAGTCACTGTGGACCAGAAACTGTTTGGTTTTCCACATTCTTCAAAAAAGCATTTATGTTCAGCAGAAGAAAGAAACTCATTCAGGTTTAAAACTAATTTTGAGTGAGTAAATGATGGTATAAATATAAAACACTATGACAGAATTGACAGAAAGATGACAGAATTTTTATTATTTAATGTTAAAACAACAAAACACAAAGAGAAAAAAAAAATCACACTACTCTTGACTGAAAAAAATAATAAATCAATCTATATAGTGTTTTATTTTTATATTTGTTCATTCAATTTCTTGAATGCTCCTTCTAAATATGCCTATTGTACCTGAAAATTAAACACCGTTTGTTTTATTTGTATATTATGTGTGTTTGCAATGTATATCTTTGTTCTTATTTTTTAATAACAAATATAAAATAATGACAAAGATTTTTATCTTCACCCACTTTGGCCAAAATATCCACCATTCTTTTTTATATTTTGTTACCTTGAAAGGCTTTGTCTTTATAATAGGGAAATTAGTTTGGCTGTAATGCTCAGACAAAATAGTAAAACCAACATGACAAAGAATTGTGATAAAAAATAATGTATATGATATTTTTGCCATATCGCCCACCCCTAGTTGGAGCATGCTAAGATTACCTATATCATTCAAATAAAAACTTAGAGATGAAGCTGTATAAAATCACTCAAAAAAAGCATTCAACAAAAGGAAATGGAGACAAAGATTTACATTTCTAAAACCCTACACCAGCTTTAGTGTGCTCAACATTTATCTTCCGATTTGTCTTGATAAATCCCACAAAACATAATTAGTTTTGGCCAGTAGGCATGACTTAGAGAAGCTCGTTGGGCTAAAAGTATGCGGGAGTTTGGATTACATCTGACCTTGACTTCACCTGAAGAACTCTGAGAAACTCAGACAGTGAGCGTCTCCACAGGAGCAGTGCATTACTTAATCAGCTGATAACAAAGCCAGATAAGGTCCCAATTCCATTAGAGACCAAAATAACTCTCCAAGTTCTTGTTTGTGTCTTTGAGTTAGTGGAGATATATTTGCAGGGTCCAGAAGGGAGGGACTGAGCACCTAATGAGGTCTTCTGTTAGATGTGTCAGCAGAATCGGACAGTGAGAGCGGGAGCACTAGTATAATTACAGGCGTTTTATGATGTCGATAGTCTCACGATTAGCTTTAGATGTAACGCAAGACAAATAAGCACAGGTGAGCGCTGTCCGCACCGCGACTCCTCTGGAAGACCATTTTAATGAGTGCGAATGCTAAATTAATGATAGAAACAACAGTTGTGCTGTCTGCTTTACCAGAACGACATCTAACCATTATGTCCAAATATACTCTCTGATACTTTTTTGCATTCGCTACGGCACAACAACTCCTCGCAAGCGTTGAAAAGCACAGCGGCAAGGCAGGAAGATGTAAATACCTGCTTTTTACACCGTTAGATATCATCTCGTCTGGCGCTATCTCTCAATAATTGAGGATAAAGTCGGAAATGGAGCAACTTGGATCAACAGCAATGAACTGATGGCTGTTGTTAATAAATAATGCAATCAGTGCTTAATGCACTGAGGGAATACACAGCCCGCTGTGATCGGAATAGTAATTGAAAAGCCAACACGTAATGCCATAATGAAGAGCAAGAGGAACAGAAGGGCTAGTTTAATCTGCTCTTTAGTTCTTTCACTGTATGTTGAATACAAACTGCTCTGAATTAAATGACTCACGCTTAATGCTAACACTTGAATAAAAGGGCACTTTAGACCGCTTAAACAGTTTAACTTTTTCACACAACACACAACCCTTGCTGTTCACCAGGCTATTGACCTTTAAAGACCAAAAAGACAAAATGCAAGAAGGTCAGAACATTTAATTTATACAGAGCTAATTTATTCAGACCTGAAGCAACCCTGCTCACTTTCATGTTCTAACGCTTTTCAACCAGACTCAAGGTGATGTGAACTTGTATGCCCCACTCTTAAAGTGAAAATGCGGTGAGACACGACACAATCAGAACATATTGATGTTTATTATACTGTAGGACTAGAGCTATGTGAAGCAAGATTATGAGGTAATGAGATTTCATAATGAGCATGGCTACACGGCATGATGACAAACAATAGGATGCAACAAATAGGAACTAAATGGCTTATACAATTCCCTGTTTGTCGCAGTGGTCAGGAAACAAGAAAACAAACTCTGGTTATTATGAAAGCATACCTTTTATTGTGCTGGACCTGGTTAAAACTGGTTAGATTTGTAAAGTAAATTCGCCTAATATCTCACTGATTAATAAAAAAAAACGGTAACACTTATTCACTATTAACTATGACTTTTCCCTCAATAAATTCCTAATTTGCTGCTTATTAATAGTTAGTAAGGTAGTTGTTAAGTTTAGGTATTGGGTAAGATTAGAGATGTAGAATAAGGTCATGTAGAATAAGTCATTAATATGTGCTTAATTACTACTAATAAATGGCTAATATTCTATTAATATGCATGCTAATAAGCAACTAGTTAAGAGACCCTAAAATAAAGTGTTACCAAATAAAACATTAAATACATTTAAAATTACACTTGTATTATATATGAATATCATTCAAAAGTTTAAAGTCAATAGGATTTTACTATTTAAGAAATGAATACTTGCATTCATCAAGGATGCATAACATTGAATCAAAAGTGGCACTAAAGACAAAAGATTTCTATATCAAATAAATGCTGTTCTTTTGAACTGTCTATTCATCAAAGAAGCTTGAAAAATGTATAATTATTTAAAACAGCTTTCAACACTGATAGCAATAAGAATGTTTCTTGAGCAGCAAATCAGCATGATTTCTGAAGCATCATGTGACACTGAAGACGGGAATAACAACTGCTGAAAATTCAGCTTTGCCATCACATGAATGAATTACATTTTGAAGTACATTAAAACAGAAAATACGCAGCTTTGATGAGCACAATATACTTTTTTCAAAAGCATTAAAACATTTACAACCACAGATATTTGAACAGTAGTATATATGTGCAATGTGCACTATCTGTGGTAAGTGTTATTTGTTAGGAATACATTTAGTCTTTCTCTTTTAAGAGGCCTTGTCGACTAGATTTCCAAAGCAACTGGAATGCAGATAAAACCCAGTAAGATGACACTAAAATATTGTGTCAGTAAGAGGAATTCAAAGAATTGTTGACAAAACTGAAAATACCTTTAAATCCTTAACATATAAATAATATTTGATAAGAGAGAATGAAAATGTCATGATAACCAGCAAAAAAAAAAAAAAAAAATGACATGAGAGTATTATATCTAGAGCAGGATAACTGCAACAGAGAATACTGAAGAACTCAAGTTTCCATAAAGTGTTAATTTCAATTCATCCTCATATCCGACAATGCTCTAATTAGGCTCTGATTACACTCACAGAGCAAAATCTAATCAACACTCATCTCGACTAAATGCAAAATATCGAATGACTCATTTTTGACCAGAATAGAGTCCCATTTTAAAAATAACGCATCTCCAATCACAAACATGTCACACGCAGACGACTGCGTTTATGACAGACACCAGACACAACATGGTGTCATCCATCTATGAGTGACTCTTTTATGTGATTGCTGTGGACAGCCACCTAGACGAGACAGGAGGAGACATTATCAAGCTTCCTTTGATTCTTTGAGTCGCCTGCCGCCAACGACACCGTAGCAGCGCAGTGAAGTAACAGTGAATTCAATCGGAGGAGGGTTAGGTGACAGGTTCAATCAGTCACCACCTGATTGTGCCTTTTCTTAGATTGAGGTCTGGAGGTGAGATGAAAAATAACAGAGTAATTTGTTTCTGAAGCATTGCTGTTAGGTCTCTAAAACTCCAAGTGCCAATATCTGGAAAGCCCAATGGCAAATAGAAAGCAAGATGTTCACTCGATGATTGTTTACCCTGCGCTGGTTTTTTTCTTGAGCGGTTCAAATTTATGAATCAACATTTCTTTCTGCCTTTGAGATAAATACAGACCGTCCTCATTTCTGATCTGTCAGAGTTTATTTATTTAATAAAAACACACTAGCTGCAAACAGCTTCACATTAAAGCGGTTTTGAGGGAGATGGTTTCACAAAATCCATACAATTACGCAATTCATCTCTGGTGCATCACCGCCAGGTACAACGTGGAAACCTTTACATCCCATTCTGCTATATAGATTTAACCTCTTTTATTTCTAAGGTGAATCTACTGGTTTCATGCTGCGACTGGATGTTCACAGTGTATTGATGTTTTAGAACGAAATACCACTAAAGGATGACCATCAACGGCTTTGATGAACGAAACCTCAAGACAACTGACAGGATTACACAAAAGCTCCAGTCTGTGTGCTGCATGTCAAGATAGAGGAAGTAGGATAGATAGAGAATGTGTGTTTCCTTCTCAGAGAACCATACTGAGATCTAACATAATATATAGTATAAACACACTGTTACCCGGACCACTGCAGCAGACAGTTCAGATGATACCACTATAAAACATCAGTGAACTCAACTCACTGTCAGGACTGGAAGAGAAGACACAACACTCTGGTTAGACAGAATTAGCTTCGCATTATACAGAATTTGCTTATTTGGTGCCAGTCATTCATTTCACAATGAAATCTGTATCAATAAATCAAAATGTCACATGCATAGTATTTTATTTCACAAATAATTTTAAGGCTCTTTTTTTTTTTTTTGGCCTGTCAGTAGCACAGATAACACATGACAGTACATATGCGTGGCGTTCTCCTTTAGTCTGCTTGTTGGGCGACCTAGATGGTGTCACTACAGAAGATAACACAATCCACATGGCTTTCACTGCCCTATGCATTGCTAAGAAGACTGTCCTCATGAACTGGAAAAATAAAAATAATCTTAATATCAACCAATATAGAGATTATTTGTGGGATTATATTAGCCTTGAAACAGTTTCTGCTGACACATTAGATCAATCTCTCTGGGCTCCTTTGATCAGCTCCATCACCTAGTGTGGGTGGGGGTCCCGATTCTGTCCGGCTGTGGTTTTTGTTGTTGGCGTGGGGTGGCAATATGGGCCTGGGGCATCTGGGGGTTCCCTGGGGGTGGGTTTCTTGGGGGGTTCGGCGCTGGGGCTGCGGCCTTGGCCTGGATGGGGTGTTGGTGACTCTTGGATGCTGTTTCTCTGGCGGCGGCATGCGGCGCTGCTGGGGATGCCTGTGCCGGCGGACGTAGGTTGCCAGCCTGGCGGCCGCACTGTTCCGGGGTTGGTCCGGGGGGGGGGGGGTTTGGGGATCTGGGGGCGCTCTGCCTCCGGGTTGGGGTTACGGCTGGGCCTGGGGGGCTTGGGTCCTGGTTGGTGTGCCGCCGGGAGCATTGGTTGGTGCATGCGCTTGGGCCCGGCTCTGGTGTGGGGGTCTTCGATGCATCGGTGCCTCCGCAGGGGGGGGGGGGGGTCCAATAGAGGCGGGGTTAACGGGCTTTACCTGGGTGTCTTATTGTCTTATGTAGTTTGGGAACTGACTGGATGATGGGGTGGGGTAGTTTTTCCTCTGCTGTGGGGTCTGGTGGGCCGCCCCGGGCTGCCATGGGCCCTGGTCTGGATGGGCCTGGGCCCCCCGCCCTGGGCAGATTTGGGGTAACGGGGGTGCCTATGGGGGTCAGCGGGGGAGCTGGCTCCAGAGGGGGGGGTATTTTGCCCCCTCTGATGCTTTCCTCCCCATCCCTAAGGCTTCACTTCTCCCGCTCCATCACACCAACACATAGGTAGGGTTTTGAGGTGCGGGTGCATCGCTGGGATGCGGGGGAGGTGGTACTCCTCTGTCTCCTCGTGGCCGCCTGCATCTCAATTACACATTACAGCTTAGACATTCTCATTACTTACTGTCACATGACACATACATATAGGGCCTTGGGGGTGGGCACACTGAATGGCATCCGGAGGGCGGTCTGTTCATTCAGCCTTCCCTCTGGTGCCAGTGCCCACTTCTCAATTTTAAGTTGCACATAGACATTGAGGGCTCTAGGGAGGGGACGAGCTGACACAAGCTTGTGGAGGGTTCCCCTCCCCTGTTTTAAAGCACCCCTGTTTTAAAGCACCTTAGAACAACATACACCAACACTACATCTGAGCGGGTGGGGTGAAGCATGGGGTCTTTTTTTTATTATTTTCTCACACCCCTGTTCTCTGTTCTCTGTCTGGGGCCGGGGGCTGTGAGGATGAGCTGGCCGCCCGGTCGGGGGTCTGGGCTGTTGATTTTCTCTGCTGCTGCGGGGACCGGGGTGGTCTTCCTGTCCCCACGCCGGAGCAAAGGGGGTTCAGCTCCGGGATCGGGCGCTGACTACCCCTCTGGGGGTGGTGGTGCCTGGACCTAGGAGTATAGAGTGCATATGGGGAGTGTGAGTGTGGGTACCTTGTCCATTTTTGTGTGTCTACATGTGGGGCGAGGGTGTGATTATTCGTTTGCGTGCATGAGGGTGGGAACATATGCTTGTGTATATGTGTGCTTGTCGTCTACGTCTATGTGTCAGGTCGGGCCTTAGACTCCACCTCACTCATCATCTTAGTCGACCCCAACCCCACCACCATGCCCTGCCGGTGGAGGATGCCGCCGGTGCGTTGGTGATTTCTCGCGCCGGGGCAGGATGCTCGGGCGAGCGCCGGCCCACTCTCGGCGGTCGATTGGCGGGGCCTGGCCCTACTGGCCTTGCTGGGCCCCGATTGTGGGGTGGGGGGCCTTTGGGTCTCCGGGCCCAGGGCCCGGTCCGCCCTGGTGTGGTCGGCTGCCGGTGGAGCCTGCGGGCTTGCCGCCACGGCACCCTGGGGCGTCTATACTGTGGCTGTCGGAGGTCCCACCTTCGGGCTCTCCTCTGCCCTTTTCTGGGTGGAGGCCGCGGTTGTCCCTGCGGTGGTTCTCCTGGGGGTCCCGTGCCCTGGGGGGCCTCCGGATGTTTGGGGCCCGGGTCTTTTCCGTGCCTGCTTCATGCCTTGCGGGATGGGGCTGTTGTTCCCCACACACACTATTAAACATTTACATGGAGGAACCTTATGAACACAAGCGCGCTCACACACAGGTGTACACTCAAGCATTCACATTGGTATAAAAACAGGTGCTCACAGACACACATTGTCTTGATCTACTGTTGCTTCAAAACTTATTTTGTAATATTAGTTATGTGTGCTGCTCAATAACATTTAACATTTAGAGTTTATTGTGATTCATACAGATGTTGGTTGTTGCTGCAGTCTCTTTGATGTTGTGTCTTCGGTTGTTTTCTCTTTTTGTCAGCAGGTATCGAAGTAAATTGTCTTTTTTTTTTCCCCTCTCTCTCTCTATCCCCCATTCTCCTTTTTTCTCTCTCTCTCTCTCCCCCTTCTCTGTTGACTTTCCCCACAACCTTTTTTTTTATTATTTATTTATTTATTTTTTTCCTTTCTTCTTTCTTCTTTCTCTCTCTTGTTTTCTCTGTCCCCTGGTCTTGTCTGTCACAGTGTGGTTAAGTAAAAGGGTATATAAAATTAAATTAATTAATTAATATAAAAAAAAAAAAAAAAAAAAAAAAAGATTTTAAGGCTCTTCTAATGAGAATCGCCTAATAGAGCACAACAGTCTGGTTTTGGAGACATCCCATTCATCTTCTCCAGTGAAATTGAGTTTTAACGATTCTGTATAAATCTTTCAACAGACCTACCATGAGCTCCACGATTGTTAAGCAATGATATATGCTTCTGTACAAGCCATTTCTTTAAAAAGAAATCTTTAAAAAAAATTGTGTAGTAGCCACATTCTCGGTGAAGTGCAACATTATCCATAACCTTGAAGAAATATACACCAATCAGTTGTGTTACTGTAGAAACAGAGTTCCTACCAAAAGAGCTCAGCAGTGATTGTACTAAAATAAAAATGTCTAAAATCTAAATATGGTCCCACTTTTTGTTAGGTGGCCTTGACTATTATGTACTTTACTTACATTTAAATTGTTCATTTGATACAATGCACTTATTGTGTACATACGTGTTTTTACATTGTACTTATATTTTAAAAATACCTGCATGTACTTCTCTAATTAATTTCTGTAATTACATTTATAATTACACTGTTGACCCATCCCTTACACCTTAACCTAACCTAACCTTACCCACAGTATGAACACAATAAGTACACTGTACTTATTTTTTAAAGTAAGTACATTAGTAGTTAAAGCTAATGTAAATAAATACTAATAGCTAAATAACAAAAATAAAATAAACATTTAAAAATAAAAATAAATTACTTTCAAATTATTTGACTTTTTATGCTTCTTGGGATGCATAGTTCACTGCCTAATTCAGTACATGAATTTAAATACAGTCTCGTAACTCTCTCTTTCTTTTATCTTTTTCTTTAAAGTCTGTAATGTTGTGATAGATCTCAAAGCTGGTTCTTTTGGTTCACGGCCTCTTTATTGAAGTTTCTCTGGATACTCCAGTGAGGAAAATAAATGGGAAAAAATACATCCAGAACCAAGGCAGCTGGAAAAAGCGGACGGTCACTGTTATTGTGCTCCATAGGGGATTATTCAACTTTTCACTTGAAGAAAAAATATATTTAAAAACGCTGACCAGACAACCACAACCAGACATGTTAGCTCAATGTGCATTAGGAGATACCAAATAACCTCCAGAGAGCCTAGATCATTCCTATCTACCTCAGACATCATATTTATCAGTCAAATGACCCCATAAAGTGACCATTTAAAATAAGCTAAAAGAAGATAACACAGATCCAGTTGTTTTTGCTTATGCTGAGTCATTATATGTCGATCGACAACTGAAACCAAGGCCCATTGCAAATGCAGGTGTGTGCAGGAGGTATAAGCAAGCAGTATAAGCATATCCGTTTTCACATGGGCTCAAGTGTGCTGTTTAACTTGCAGATTCAATGCTTTTCTTTTAAGCTCAAAGCTATCATTAAATAAATTAGAAAGCGCAGGTCAAGAAGCGTTTTTGTTCTGTCCCTTATAATCTTCAAATTCAAGCAGGTATTTTCATCTGCTTATTTATTTATAGGGTGTTTTATTTCATCTAAGGTGCTTATTCTGGGATCTGCAGCATCATGGGAGATTTCAGAAGCAACTCATTCAATTAAAGCACAAGTGAAAACAACTCAAGCAGAACTTTTAACAGCACACCGCAGCTTGACACGAAGCTCGTGATGGTCTGTGACGCCGGCCTGCTGTGCTCTTCTCTCTCAATCATCGATTCAATGAAACACGAGCACATCTTGAAAACCATGTAGTATATCAGTCACTAATTTTGATGCAGCCCGAAGTTTATTTAACTACAAGAAAACCACACTGTATTGATATCTTCTAGCTGTAAGTTTCTTGATAATATAATAAAATACATTATACTGGTAATTTGAATAGCTTGTGATGCTTTGCGTCAGAGAATGACGACACCAGTCACTTCCAGCACTCCTCTGGTGTAATTAAAACTGAAACATGAGCAAATTTTGACTATATTAGTGTTGATTTATTGACATTAATATGACTGGAAAAGCCACTATGTAATGATGTCTTCTGACTGTAAATTTCACCATTACATAATCAATCGTATCCCGCTCATGATAATATGAAACACAAGGTCATTTGATGCAATACGTTCTTTGTGACTCTTAATAAATGAACATGCTCGTGTTGTGTATTAATTTAAGTAAGTATTCCTATAAAAGGGTGAACCAGACTTTGAGAAATATGATCTGGTTAAGCAAATCATATTAATTATAACTTTAATTAATAAAAACTGTTAATTATTATTATTTTAATTATATTATTTTTAGTGCTGTCAAACGATTAATTGTGATTAATCGCATCCAAAATAAAAGAAAACAAATCACACACAAAAAAATGTGTTTACATAATATATGAGTGTGTACTGTGTATATTTATTATGTACTGTATATATATAAATACAAACACATGCATGTATATATTTAAGAAAAATATGTTATGTTTATATATTAAATATATTTATATATAATATAAAATATAATAATAAACATATAAATGCATATACATGTATTTAAATATATATATATACTGTATGTGTGTGTATTTATATATACATAATAAATAAACACAGTACACATACATTTATGTAAACAAAAACTTTTATTTTGGATGTGATTAATCGTGATTAATCGTTTGACAGCACTAATTATTTTTAATGATATTATTAAACATATTTAATATTTTTAGATATGCACTATCATTTAAAATTTTTGGGTAAGACAAATGTTTTAATAATAAGGTTTCTGAATTATCATGTCATTCAGCTTTGCCATCACAAGAATAAATTACATTTTAAAATATATTCAAATAGAAAACAGTTATTAAATATTTTTTTTATTTCACAATATTACTGTTTGTATTGTATTTTTGCTCATATGCTAACGTATTTAATAGGAATATGAAAAAGTCAGATTTAATTATGAGGGGATAATAGAGCTGATTTGCTCCTGTACTCTTGCACTGATAAACTGAAACACCAGCTAAACTTAAACAGTGTGTGTCAAAGAATGTCTGGATTTCTTGAGGTTATAATAACTGGCAAAAATCCCTATGCACTCATGTCTTCTGACAGTAAACATCTCAATTACACAATGAAATCCAATCTGGTAATTTTCCAATATCATATAACACTGTGGACCACAGAGCAAAATACTTAACTATGAGAAAATGAATAGAGTTTGGATTTGCAGGCAGCTGGTTATATTCCCTCCTGTATTAAAAAAAAACCCTACAAAATTACACCTTAAATTGCTGGCTCAGCAGTGAAGCCAAGACCAGATCACCATTATTCACTCAGAAAACTAAATTCTCTCTATTTCCACCTAATCGGAGCACAGAGAGAGGAACCTGTGAACAGCTGGGGACCGCGGAGCCATTTCATACAGAAATAGTTTGTAATGCATCTCCCCGTGCTTGCAGTCAAAACACATCCCGCCACTCCAAACAGAAAACAATCAATATAACATAGCAAGCTATTGACCTGTGCATTGTTCACCAAAACTGCAAAAGATGCAATTTTCTCAGAAACTGAGGCGACTTGTCTACACGTTTTCGTGTTGTCCACTAGCTTCTAAGGCTCCCTCGTAAACAACGAATCAGGCAGATGCCGTGGGCCAATTGTATTAGCCGTGGAAACATTTCTAGCAATGGCTCCTGCTTTCACAATATTGTGAAGAAGCTGCCTTTGATCTCTAGAACTAATGCCAAGGGCTTTACACTCGTAGAAGCCGACTATGCTCTGTTCTGTAGCTACCGATATTTTGCTATCCCAGTCTGTTGCTATTTATACAGAGCAGCACTGCCGGTATTCCCAGGTGGCTTTATGATAGCCTCTCGCTTTCTGCACTATCCCTGTAGGTATAAATTAGGGATGCATAGTTCAATGTGTAGTTGCTAATGGTCACAGCGCCACACTTTTTTTTTTTCTTCCATACACCCCCAAGACCTTGGAAATGACACAAATTCCCAGATTTCTTGGCACAAGGCATTTGGCTGGGAAATGAGAGAGCGCAAGCAGCTATAGTCATTATTTCACTGTTTGTAGGCAGGGTATGTGTTAATTAGATGCAAGGCGCAGCAAATGTTAAGGAGGATGTTAAGAGCCATCACCGGGCGCAAGCAGCCTGAAGTAATGATCTACCAGGGGAGAATTTCCAGGGCAAAGTGGGAAAAACAGTATCTTAAATAGGCCCACAGCGAGCGTACGAGCACCAGTGCCAACTTCAGAGAGCGTACAAGAGGGGATCGGACTGAAAACATCCAGGTTTTGGTAATGCAATCACCATAAACAAATGCTGCTCACAGCGGTTGGGCCACGTATCTCCGGAGAAGTAGCTTTGCATCGGCCAGACTCCAAAATTGCAAGTCATTTTCTCATTTCGCAGATATAACTCGAGTCCCCTCAGTGGACAGACCACTATCTGGATTTGACAAGTGCTTCAGAGCTGTCCGCTAAACTGAAACAACTATCTTAAATGTATTGTGCTTCAAATCAAATACAGAGACGGCGTTTCTCTGTAGGTGAAGATATGCACGGTGGAGTGGTGAGGTTCGGTCAGAATATAGATAGCTGTAATGCAGAATGAGGTTTTTGGTCAGCACAGCACCCAAAGGATTCAGTCCGCTGCAAGAAAAAAATCACATTGGGCACAAAACCATCCTCTTATTCCCATAAGTCTTATCTCTTTAAGTTCTTAAACTGAATGGTTGTCTGTCATTTCTGCACTGAGGGAGGAGGGGAGAAGATGCAAAGGAGAACGCAACCCCCTTCAAACCTGACAGGGATTAGGAACTTCAGAGGAATGGGGCTAATGGAGGAATGAGGATGGAGACAAAGAACAGAGCACTAAAGTTGTGTGTGCGTCAGGTTTGGACTACTTTGTGGGGACTAAATGTCCTCACAAGGACAGTAAAACCTGAAATCAGCTACACCGGCACTTTACACAAGCGGTTTAATAACCATACTAAATAATGTCCTAAAACTGCACAAAGGTTTCTGTGAGGTTTAGTTCTAGGAGATAGAAAATGTCATTAGCTCAACATGAAGAAAAACAAACATGAAAAGCCTAAGAAATCAAGTCATGTACTGTAGGAATGCTTGAATTTACATGATATTACCAGAGGAACAACTTGGGGGTTTGTCAATAAAGAGTCATGTCAGAAGCAAATGTTATTGATCATAATAGGTTGTATGCTGTGAATGCTGACTTGCCAATTTGTTTTGCACATATTTTTTGTAGTGTTGATGAAAACTAGCAATAAATCTTGCCAGAAAACACTAATCATTTAGCTGGTAGGCTTGTGCAAACAAACTACATTTCCATTGTTATTAGATGCAGCAGGAAATACTGCAAAAATGTATTTTTGGAAGTGGTTAATACAAATATTATTGCAATACGTTTTACAAGAAAATACTATATCAGTTTTTCTTCTGTAAAATGTCACATCTTCAATTTTTTCACATTTCAAAAATTTAAAATAGTGAAAATAGTTTTTTAACCAAATTTTCTTCAGTGTACACGCAAAGCTTCAGGTATACACCTAACGCACATAGTTTGTTTAATGCACACAACTATGTTTATAACTATGCTGTTGTGGAAAAGGCAAAATGATACGAAATTACCCCAACATCTCTATTGTGTTCAAACTAGTGCTGTCGATTATTAATGTAATACAAGTGATTAATCGCATCCAAAATAAAAGTTTTTGTTTACATAATATATATGTGTGTGTGTGTGTGTGTGTGTGTGTGTGTGTGTGTGTGTGTGTGTGTGTGTGTGTGTGTGTGTGTATAAATACACACACATGCATGTACTGTATATATTTCAGAAAAATATGTTATGTTTATATATTAAATATATTTATTTATAATATGAATTATATAATTATAAATATAGACATGTAAATACATGTAAATATTTTCAAAATATATACTGTTTGTGTGTGTGTGTATTTATATATACATAATAAATATACACAGAACACTCACATATATTATGCAAACAAAAACTTTTATTTTGTATGCGATTAATCGTTTCACAGCACTAATTCAAACCACAATCGCACATAACGTTGTGATTACATGATGGGAAGAATGGAAACTGCTTGCTGAAAATGGTAATACATGCATCTGTATGTGGGTGTTCTTCTGTTTACACATAATTATGGAGTGCCAAAACTGGCAGTTAATAATAAGGGTAATTAACAGATGCTAAGATATATAGCAGGCAGGCAGACATTAAAAAGACTAACTGCTTTAGCTATTGCCTGAATACAAAGAGTTTTCTTCTCTGGTACCATAACACAGTTTCCTATCTGTATCCACAGACACATCACCAAAGCCTGCTTCAAATATACCAAACATGAAATATTAAACATAAAACTGATAAATGGCTCCTATTAAAATTCTATAGTAGTTCATCTAAAATAAGAAAAAAACATATAATGAATGAACGTACAAACTGTAACTTTCAAAAGTTTGGGGTCAGTAAGATTTATTTTTGGAAAATGTATACTTTTATTAAATTCTAATATATCTATTCAAGATAATTCACAAATTAGTATTATTCCAACAGGACCTTCAGATATTTGGTTAATGTATCTTGTCAACTGCATGAATCTAGCCAAAGTGATACATTTAATTATTTACTATTTTGGTTCTGAATATCATAGAAGATAATATATTGTTTCTCAGACTGAAAAAAAGCATTGAATTTGTTGTATCACTGGTGCTAAAGACAATTTCGCCTCCAGAAATCTCATGCAATAACATTTGCCGGATGTTAAATTCTGAGCAGACACATACTTGCAATACTGACAAGCATATAGATGTTTTCATCCTGCTTCCAAAGCATTTCGACACTATCACTCGCGGCTCCCAATGAGATCAAGTGCTCAGGGATGAAAAGCAATTAGACAATAAATGAGAATGTGGTAGAATGCAGTCACTCAAAATGATTATTCTCTGAGCATCAGGGAGCTCTGTTGAGTGTCTATGATCCTGAACTAATAGAGGTTGTGGACACGCAGGGCTTTACGCAGTGCCGAGTGCATAAAGGTGTCTTCTCAACAGTGTCTTGCATGTTGAATTTAGGGCCTGTTGCTCTGTCCAGGAGATCCCTGAACCAATAAGACAGCAACTGCACAAGACCCCAAGAGATCACGTCGCCACCCGCCACAGCATTAGCATGCCGACGTCTAGCGGTGGTGGTGGGGGACTGATGTAATTGAAAAGTGTGGAGCAGACTGCAGATCCAGTCATGCAGTCTCTGCTCTCCAGGGTAATTGCTACCAAGACACCTAGCACAGACATAGACCTGCACAAATACAGTTCTGTTCCTAAATCTAGATGCTCTGGATGCCGTTCCAAAAGGTAGGCATGTCTTCTGATGCCTTAAAATGCTGCCTCCGTATTAGAGCTGCACGATTCTGGATAAATTGAGAATCACGATTTTGTTTTGCCTCAAATAGAGATCACGATTCTCCCACGATTCTGAACTAAACAAACTAATGTGTGACAAAATATGAATTGCTGCAGTCTATTAAAATGTGTTTCATTAATTTGAATGAATTATTAAACATTTTAATATATGTGACCATGGACCACAAAACCAGTCATAAGGGTCAATTTTATGAAATTGAGATTTATACATCATATGAAAGCTGAATAAATAATCTTTCCATTGATGTATGGTTTGTGATGATAGGACAATATTTGGCAATATTATAGGACAATATTATATTAAAAATATTGAGAAAATCGCCTTTAAAGTTCTTAGCAAAGAATATTACTAATCAAAAATTAAGTTTTGATATATTTACAGTAGGAAATTTACAAAATATCTTCATGGAACATGATCTTTACTTAATGTCCTGATGATTTTTGGCATAAAAGAAAAATCAATAATTTTGACCCATACAATGTATTGTTGGCTATTGCTACAAATATACCCCAGCGACTTAAGACTGGTTTTGTGCTCCAGGGTCACATATAACCTAGGCCTAACATATATTTAAAATCTAATATATTTAATACAGCAATTTTTAATATTAAAATTATGAAAAAGTGGTTTGAATGAATGATTCAATGACTCACTCATAAATACTTCACTTGTTGCATTACTGGATGATTCAGCGTTTTTGAACGAATCTCTTGAATGAATGATTCAATGACAAATACATATTTTAACAGTCGCTTGTTGCCACCTAGTTGTCAAACAATGCAATCGACACAAACATTATTTGAAGCACCAGTTACTTTCAAAAGAAGCCTTGCTCCATTTTAATCGTGACCATATATCAATATTTATCAATATCAACAACTATAAACTTTCATCCCAGTATTTCTGTGATAGCATGAATGACTGTAAGACAGAAATAACACTTTGTAGTTGGAAAGACTGTTTGTGAAGCTGTTTCTTACCTAAACACGGTAACTGCTCTCTCTCTCTCTGTCAGCGGCAGTGCGAATGCAGATTTTAATGTTCTGCTAAGATTTTTTCAAAGGTTTAATAGACATGGGTGAATCGTTGTTATTTAGAAATTAGATTGCGTGGGTGTATGAATCGAAATTGCGATCTTTTAACGATTAATCGTGCAGCTCTACTCCGTAGGCTGTCTACTAGGTTTTAGCACTGAACCGTTATGCACATGCATAAACACAAAGGGCGTACAACTACACACAGACAGTGCCTTGAGGCTGTGTCACAAATCTATCATTTAAAAGAGGTTGACCTTCATTTTGTGTGTCTGGGACTCCTCTGATCTGTTGGTCAGAGGGCATGATGGGAAATGGGTATCTCTGGTCTCCATGCCTGCAATCTTAATGTTGCTGCAGGCAGCACCCATCAGCCTAGATTGACACACACCTACAGTACAGCCTGAGTGAAAGCACCCCACGCCTCCAGCTCCCTCTGCTATTAATTATCCAGAGCTTGCGACAGCGTGCCACCGGCCAGCCGACAGCACGCTGGACAAACATGATCTACTGTATATATCAGGCGAAAGTGACACCTCCAAAAGGACAGAGTGAAACTGCATTCAAGTGCAACCTCATGCTTTACTGTAAAGAGCGGAGATTGTGCTGTCCTGTGTAATTTCAGCAGGAAATTGGGTTTTATAAACAAATAATGTAGGGAATTGTTGATGCATGGGCAGAACCAGTATTCAATAGCAGTATTCAATATGACAATTAGTTCCGGTCCTTGAATTTGATTGGTTGAGCAGCATCCGAGAAGTGCTGATATACAGCCCAACAGCACCGGGACTTTCCACTGTTCCAGACAGACTGTATAGCTGATTAATGGCACATATTAAATTGCATGCTAGTTAATGTAAAATACATAAAACAAATGAATATTGTTTCAAATGCTACAAGTGAAATTAGGCATAACATTATAATGTATTTTAAATTGCACAGCGTTTTTTTTTTTATATTTGCTGAAAATTAAGTTATTAATTTATTACTCTTAAGTTAAAGATACACGTCAACTGATTTTTAGACAACAGCAAACGTAATCTAAATGTAAAAATGGAGAACAAGAAAATGAATAATTACCTTTCCAAAATTGTCTCTAATAACAAAAAACATAACTAACTAATCAACCAACCAACTAACCAAATAGCTGTGAAATTTTAAAAAAAATCAATCATATTAAATGCTACAAGTGAATTTACACACAACATTATACAACCCCAAATCAGAAAAAGTTGGGACAGTATGGAAAACGCAAATAAAAAAAGAAAGTAGTGATTTCTACATTTACTTTGACTTGTATTTCATTGCAGACAATATGAACACAAAATATTTCATGTTTTGTCTGGTCAACTTCATGTCATTTGTAAATATACATCCTTTCCTGTCATTCAGACCTGCAACACATTCCAAAAAAAGTTGGGACAGTAAAGCATTTACCACTTTGTAATGTTGCCATTCCTTTTCACAACACTTAAAAGACGTTTAGGGACTGAAGACACCAAGTGATGAAGTGTTTCAAGTGTAATTCTGTCCCATTCTTCCTGCAAACAAGTCTTAAGGTGGGCAACAGTACGGGGTCTTCGTTGTCGCATTTTGCTCTTCAAAATGCGCCACACATTCTCTATTGGAGACAGGTCGGGACTGCAGGCAGGCCAGTCAAGTACCCGTACCCTCTTCCTCCGCAGCCAGGACTTTGTAATGTGTGCAGAATGTGGTTTTGCATTGTCTTGTTGAAATATGCATGGACTTCCCTGGAAAAGATGTCTTCTTGAAGGCAGCATATTGTGCTCCAAAATCTCTATGTACTTTTCAGCATTAATGGTGCCATCACAGAAGTGCAAGTTACCTTTGCCAAGGGCACTGACACAACCCCATACCATGACAGACCCTGGCTTTCGGACTTGTTGCTGGTAACAGTCTGGATGATCCTTTTCTTCTTTGGTCCGGAGCACACGGCGTCCATTCCTCCCAAAAAATACCTGAAATACAGATTCATCTGACCACAGTACACGTTTCCACTGTGTGATGGCCCATCCCAGATGCCTCCGAGCCCAGAGAAGTCGACGGCGCTTCTGGACACTGTTAACATAGGGCTTCCTTTTGGCACAGTGCAGTTTTAACTGGCATTTGTGGATGTAACTACGTATTATGGTCCTTGACAAAGGTTTGCCAAAGTAGTCCTGAGCCCATGTGGTGATATCGCTTATAGATGAATGATGATTCTTGATGCAGTGCCGCCTGAGGGATCGGAGATCACGGTTGTTCAGCTTAGGCTTGCGCCCTTGTCCTTTACTCGCTGAAATTCCTCCAGATTCCTTGAATCTTTTAATTATGTTATGCACTGTTGAAGGTGAAATATCCAAATCTCTTCCTATCTTTCTTTGAGGAACATTGTTTTTAAACATTTCAATAATTTTCTCACGTATTTGTTGGCAAACTGGCGATCCTCGGCCCATCTTTGCTCCTAAAGGACTAGACCTTTCATGGATGCTGCTTTTGTACCAAATCATAATTACAATCACCTGTTGACATCAACTGTTTCAAATCACATCATTATTTAACCAATTTACCTCATTACTAGCCCTAAATTGCTCCTGTCCCAACTTTTTTTGAAATGTGTTGCAGGTCTGAATGACAGGAAAGGATGTATATTTACAAATGACATGAAGTTGACCAGACAAAACATGAAATATTTTGTGTTCATATTGTCTGCAATGAAATACAATTCAAAGTAAATTTAGAAATCACTACTTTCTTTTTTTATTTGCGTTTTCCATACTGTCCCAACTTTTTCTGATTTGGGGTTGTAATATACAGTATGAAAATGGAAATTTATTTTGAAATTTGCTAAAGATGTAAAATACCCAATATTGTCTGATTCTGATTGATTGATTGATTAATAAATGAAGAAAGTAAAATAAATATGTTTTTAATGCATGCTGTAAGTCAATGTATGCATCATATTATTATGCACAGTATTAAAAATGAATAATTATTTTGAGATTTTCTAAAGATTATCTTAAAAAGCTTTATGTAAATTTCGACGTGCTTTCAAAAGAAAAGAAAAACACTCTAGGCATTATGGAATCGATTTCTGCACAAGCAAATACCATTCAGATTTTCATCATAAAACTCTTCAGGCTTCAGAGAAATTATCCCATCTCACAGATTTATGAGACAGCTGTAGGCAATATATCTTCACATCAGTAGGTTTCATTTAAAATGATAAAGCAATCTGTACCTTGTACGCACTACAGAGGCAGCAGCACGTGGAGAGGAGGCCATTAAAATGCACAGGAATCAGGCTGGTCAGTTCAGCTGTCGTTGACTAATAGCTTTCCACTTGCCTCTTCCTTGCTTTTGTGTCGGCTAAAGCATCCATGCACAGATCCATTACAGAGAGACCTGAATATGTATGTATGTACGAAGGCTTCGTCTTCCTTTCATCATTGTAGGGTAACAAGCAAAGCTCTGATTCACAGACACACACACACACACATAAGATAAAAAATGAGCTGCCTTTTTAGTTTGGATAGAAAAAAGCAAGCCTTTCAGTTCAAAGAGACATTCAAATGTCCTCTACTGGTCAACATCATCCTTCAGAAACTCAATTAATCACCATATTCATTTCGGTTGCTGTGTTTCAGTTTCTAATGTCACGTCAGGCCTCTTTAAAACCGTCTGTGAGGTTCAGATGCCATAAACAAGCTCCCTGAAGACATACAGTGCGGGAGGAAGAACAAACGTGTCATTTCCTGGTTTCTGATGAGGCCGCACTTATGTGTACTTACACTTCAACATGCGCAGATTGTAAAGCTCATCTGAAGTTAGGCAGACGTGCAAGTGAGCCACGGAAATCACCATCATTTTCATAATATTGCATGTTTTGCCAAGAACGGTTCAGGGAGGGACTTCAGAAAGACATTGATGATTGACAGACGTACAGTAGTACGTCTGCTAAAGGACATATTTTCAGATAATAGCTGATGTTCTTTCTATGTTTCTCTCTTGCCTTGTCCTCAACTGATTTTCAGAAGTAGAATTGTGATGTTTAAGAGAAGCAACTAAGGAAGGAGAGCACGATCAGATGACTGATAGAGAGAACGGTTCAATCGATAAACACTGGAGTAGGGGCGCAACACTGTTTGCACAGAAGCTGGTGAAACCTCATACGGGCTGAAATCATGTTCCGGGCCACCAGGGACACATTGTTTTTATCTGCGAGGGCGGGGGGGTGGTGAGGGCTCAGGCTTTCCTGGCATTCCTCGCCCATTACCGACTCACAGAGGAACCTGTCTGCCAAGACCTTAAACGCTCCAATACATCTCAGCGATATGCGTGCAGAGATGTGTTCAGCATTTAATTCAAGTATTAATCAATGGCTTTCATCAACAGACGAATGAGTCTTTGGGTGTCATGGACAAGCAATGGCAGAAATATACCAGCTGGTTTCCACGTGAGGTGTATTTCAATGAAATTACAGCATTCTTTTATATTAAGAGAGAACGCTTGACTGAACACTGTCTTGTTTCATTGTGTCATGCTTTGCTGTAACTTCAATCGCTCTGTGTGTGCCGCAGCAAAAGGTGGAAATCAACTTGATGTGAGTCAGAAAGTGTGAAAAAGAAAAAAAAAACTCTTATTTGTACCAAAACTTAAAGTTTCACATTTAATAGAAAAGCTGACGTTCAATTAGCAGTCAAAGACAGAAGAAACATGTTTATTGATGTTTCTCATAAAATTCCTTAGATCAAAAATACATTAATCAGGCGATTTTTGACACACGGGTAAATATGTAGAGCTATGCAATTAATATGGACAGCATAAATCAGATAATAAAATCTTAGGAAAATCTGATGAGATGTGTGCAGTTGTATCAGGGATTAGAAATGGTTTAAGGAGAAAAAAACTAATGCTGAAAACATGTTATTTTTAGCAGAATGTAAACATAAATCACCTAATAATGCTATTATTTTGCTCTGATAATTTTTCATTAAAGCAAAGACCAAAGGATTTTTTTCTAAATAAATGTAATGTGTTATCTAATCAATATCATGCATTATTCATGAATTACATTACCATTTAAACATTTGGGGTTGATTTGAAAGAAGTTTCATATGATCACCAAGATTGCATTATTTGATCAAAAATACAGTAAAAGCACCAATATTGTGAAATATTAATACAACTTAAAATAACTGTTTTCAATTTAATATATTTTAATATGTAATTTCGTCTTGTGATGCGCAGCTGAATTTTCAGCATCATAACTCCAGTCTTCAGTGTCACATGATCCTTCAGAAATCACTCTAATATGCTGATTTGCTACAAGAAACATTTCTCACTATCACATGTTGAAAACAGCTGGGCTGCTTACTATTTTTTTGTGGAAGCTATAACACTTTTTTTCAAGATTCTTTAATGAATATAAAGTTCAAAAGATCAGCATTTATTTGAAATATAAATCTTTTGTGGCATTATAAATGTATTTATTGTCACTTTAGATCAGTGTAAATGCATCCTTGCTGAATAAAAGCATTAACAACATAAAAAACTACTCTCTTTTTGTTTGTTTTTTTTAAAAAAAAGAACATTTACTATTCTTTAATTTCATTCTAAACAGTTACTGTTTGGAAAGCAAGTCTGAAAACTAATGTAAAGAAAAAAAAAAGATTCTGCTCAGAATTAACCAATGTTTCTAACCCCCTGGTTAAAATCTCTGACTTGTAATAGCAGACTTTATTAACTTGACAAATTTAAGTGCAGTTTGTGTCGAAATCTGAAACTATAGAAGAGAAAATCTTGAGATTGCATGGAGATAATTGAGATTAATGAGATCTCATTAATGAATTTTCACTGTAAGCGAGTTATATGACACAATGCAACTAAACCAAACCTTTCTCAGAATTATCACTGAAGCATCCTACACTGCAAATCACACTCTAGTATTGTAGACAACTTTGTTGACTATAAGGGAAGCGCTCTAGTTTTATACTGACGCTGGCTCTTGGAGATGACGGGGTGTTAGAGTGATTCACAGCCAGTCTCTGAGCCTCGGCACAGTCGAGCCCTGAGCTCTCCATCTTATTTATATGAATGATTCAAGCCTGCGAGTATGCATCAGTCCACACCTGTCATTACTCTGCCAGATTGTCACACCTGGGACGCCTCCAGAAACGACTGCAAAAACAGAGCAAGCAGCAATGAGCACGAGCACGGTTTCTCATTTTCAGCTTTAATTCCCCACAACTGAAAACAAACGTACATCCACTAACTCCAAGAGACAGGAGAGCTCAGCTGTGCTTGGTTAATCACAGTTAGAGATGACTCTCAAGAGGGGAGGTATGTCTATGTCCTGGTTGGCTGAAAGTCGTTCAGATAGAGGCGATGATCAAACGTCTGATGGTTGATGCTGATTAAGGCGAAATGCTGCAGCAGAACAACGCTTTTCCTTCACACGGAATTAAGAGTATAAATGAAATATAAGACACACGTACATTACTTATAGTGTATGTGGACCAAATGGAGCTATTTTCAGTGGCGAGTTGAATTTATTTATTCATCAGAAAAGGAGACGGTGTGAAAAAGACCACTAAAGTATTGACTTTAGCGTGCATTTGTTGTCAGAGTTGCATCAAACTCGCAGTTATTCCACCACAAAACTCATTTGCATGTGAAAAAAAAATCCAGAAGTTTGCAGCATCTTCTATATTTTCTAAAAGGAATCAAACTGACTCAAAACTCCCATTTAAAGGCAACACAAAACAGACATGTGGGCCGCGCACAGCCGTCTCCATGTGTCGCCTTGACTGAATAACACAAAGCTTTTTCCCGTCTGATATTTTGATCAAACTTTCAAGTACTGTACACTTGAGAAAATGGGGCAAAAGCAATGCAGGCAATAGATTGTGAGGCTTTCATCTGAATTCCTACATGAAGTATGAACAATACTTTATCATCCTTTTCTCAAAGTAGGGCAGGTAAGCGTCAGTGAGTCATGGAAGTTCAAAGACATGCTTCAACATCCAACTCCGGGGACAAAAATATCGCTGCAAAACAACAACAGCCCACAATATATTTGCTGATTGGAGAAATTTTGTAGATATTCCACATATTCAGCATTAATTCCTCATGCATTGATAGTAACAACTACTGACAACCACAGTCAGCTTTGAAAACCCCTCATTAGACATACACCTTTCCACATTGTTGTCTGCTTCACACATAATGGAATTGATTAGTCTAAGCACACCCCCCTCGAACAAAAAGATTTGGGGTTGGGACCCTGCTTTGAGCGAGAGCCGGCAGGCACAAAACAGCGTTTATTACAGTCAGGAGAAAGATAAAGCATGCTGAACGCAGTGAAAGCCACCAAAAAATATATAAATAATCCACAGCTGTCGTTTTAACCAGAGGTTTGCTGCATCTAAACACTGATTTACCTGCCCGTGGACCGGAGCGCCTGAACCGGCATGTTTGGGAGACCACACAAAGTGACTCCATTCATTTGGAGCCCTCCTTTATTTATAATTCATGCACTCAGGAACAGCAGATCTCAGAGATGCTGCTGTGACTCTCCTCTCATCTCATATCAAAGTTTGCGTAAAATCAGCTCTGAGCCACGGCACTTACATAAGAACCTCCTCAGTTTCTGTGAGTGCACCTCTTATCAGGAGAAACTCACATCTAACTCCCACAAAATGACAAATCAGACACACTTTAATGACCATTCAGGCATCCTTTGCTAATCTACAGGCAGAGACGTAACATGCAAGTCTTACCTACACTGATGCTTCCAGCTGACAGCCTGCGAAAGCGAGCGGGAGCATGAGAACGAGAGAGAGAGGAGATAGCAACTGCCGATGTGACAGCGCACAGCTCATTGCGCTCTTTTCACTGAGGGTGCTTGAGCTTGCGGAGGTGGTCCCTCTCACTCCTGTGACATCTGCTTCTCTCTATAAACTCATTGGCTAAGAGGGATGATTCCTATTTAGCCAACCCTGCTCCCCTCAAGTTACCCCCTCCCCTTCCAAACAATCGCTCTCTCTCTTTCTCTGCACGCTCGCACGCATCTTTTCTTTCCCCTTCATGTTCTTTTTCTCATTTTCATCTCAATCCTGGTTCCTCGCTGCCATGGCACACGCTCGGTAGCCCTTCATTCAAGTGCAACACTATTGTTTTGGTCCTTTTCACTGCTTGTCTGCATCCATAAGTGTCTTTTCTCTGTCACACTCTCGTTTTATGCTTCTAGACAGTTCCTCCACAATGCCTTGAGATGCTTTCAACATTGACTTTGGAACGGAGGTTTGTTTTCTTCATTTTTGATTGTTAAGGAATCAGCTCTGCCTTTTCACAATGAGGAAATACAAATGAATGTGGATTTAATCGTTCCAAAATGTCCAATTTTAGTGCACTGGAAACATCTTTTAGGTGTTTTTTTTGCTGTATTTGTGTCTATTGAAATTGTAAATTACTACATGAATTACACTTACATGAATATCTAAGCAGCAAGTGCACAAAGGGTGATATTTGCATGTGAGGTATATTCATTTTTAATGGAACTGACTGGACAAAAGATTTTTCGATGAGCAGCACTGCTGTCCATTAGCTCGGCAGGACATGCATTAAATTCATTGTACATTAGATGTGCATTAAACTATGAACTTATACACCACTGAGAAGCATTTTCAGTTTCAGTGTATAGTATGGTTCAATGTGTGATTAATTATGACTTAATACATTAAAAATTAATTGAGGTATTACCAGAGCTGGGGAAAAATAATGTGTTAATTTCTGCATTTTTAATACTTGCTGTAAGTAGCAATATTTGCAATACTGATGTTGTATCGAGAGAATCGATCTTCACATAAAAAGATTGATACCAAATGTTCCCCACTTTAAATAAGTAAAAAACAATAATTTGCACTTTATGCCTGGCTTTCAATTATACTGTTGAATGGCTATCATTGTATCCTAGAAATTGAAATTAAATAGCCTTCATTCATAGTACTACTTAGTAAGAAGATGGTATTTTACAGATATTTAAAATATGAAGTATTGACAATACTGTCTTTATGTTGTTTCCACATGCATTTGAGGTTCAATGTGAAATTATTACGAAAATTAGGAATATTATTACGTCCACAAAGAATAATTTCATTGACTTTTAAACTGAAATTTTGTAACTGACTAGTCGAGTAGTCTAACAACCAGTCCAAAAAACAATTAAAATCACATCTGTGTAAGCAATTAATTTGAAAAAGCCTATTTAATCTATGAGTAAAACTTGGTGTTAGCCAATATATCCAATGTGCCACAAAGCACCAGAAAATAACACTGAATCTGCAGCATTAAAATACAGTTGCTCATTATTAATTAATGGTCATTCAGAATACATCAGTTCATTTATAAAACCTGAAATGTTAAAAATGTACACATAGAAATCAAACATCAAGCAAGATTAATAAATGCCGCAAAAATATAGTTCATTGTTAGTTCATAATATCCAATGCATTAACGGTTGGAACCTTACGGTAAAGTGTAACAAAATAGCTATTATAATGACAGAAATTGAAAGCTGTCAAATTAATTTTGAATTTTTGAATATCTAATTTGATTGGGTTTCAGTTTGCCTCAAATCAAAACCAGATATTCAAAATATGCAATAGTGCAACTCATTATCCTAGCATCTTTTGCATTCGCCAAACAGGTCTGAAATGGCATGAGGACAAGTATTATGATGACAGAATTATAATTTTTAGGGTCATCAGTTATTGTTTGAGCCATTAAAGAGAGACCGGATGCCTAAAAAATGAGAATGCATCATTGGCATCACAACCACTTAATGGCTTCCAACATAATTTGGATATTTCCTCCACAAGTATTGCATTTTTCCATGACTAGAGTTAGTTCAATACATTTTACAAAATGATTTTCCTGGAAGACCACTTTCAAGCATAAAGGCTGAGCGGGACAAAAGCCGTCTGTGCTAGTAGAGAAAACTAAAGGCTTCTAAATATGGCAGCGCACCAGCGGAGAATAATGAGCAATGTCTCTGAAGAGTCCAAAACTGCTCCCGAACACACAAACACTACATGCATGTTTACATGACCTCTATAGAAAATCGCCATATTTTGGCCAATTTAGAGCGAGCAACTGAAAGAGGAAAAGGGTTCAGAAGAAAAAGCATTTGACATCTCTTTGTGGAAAAAATGCCTTCGGTTTACCCATGATGCATCTAGTCTGGAAAAAAGAAAATCATGTCGTACATTACAGCGCATTGGTTTCCAGTTCAGAGTTTTGCAAACAACAACTGCTATGAGTCATAAGAGGCTCTTTGATCTGCCCATTGTTTCTCGATTGGTGGGTAACGCAGTAATTGGCAAGGTTTGTGATAACCCTTGTACTCCTGTCACTGTTGTTTGATACCCATCTGCTTTTTCAGCCTTCTTTGCCAAAGAAAAAATATGCTGTGCTATAATTGGAGCCTTCTCCCATGCCTTAGGAGGCTTCAACTTGCCATTTGCAAGTAGGACATGTCCCGGCGCCTGTTTGACAAAGCCAAGAGATAAAACGCAGAGGCGGTCAGATGTGCTGGGTATTGCCCAGCATGGATTTACACTCCGACTCAGCAAATTAACAAGACAGCTGAACGAGACCACATGACACATGCTCTATCATCCATTACCATGTGTTGCTTTATGTGCAAAAAGAAACTAGGTTTTAGCACAGAAACTACAGTGACACCTCTTAGCCTCATAGTACATATTGTAACGAAGAGTGGAACAAAACTGGTCCAGGACAAAGATGACATAATCAGGCTGTGTTACCACCTGTTAGCCCCTGGTGCTCAAGAAACATTTCTTATTATCAATGTTGAAAAAATTGTGCTGCTTTACATTTTTTTTCCAGGATTCTTTGATGAATAGAAAGTTCAAAAGAACATCATTTATTTGAAATATAAATTTGCTGTAACATCTTTATAGTCATCTTTACTGTTGCTATTGCTCAACTGCAACCCTGCTGAATAAAAAAAGGTTCTTTCAAAAAATAAATAAATAAAATAAAGTGTAAAAAAAGTGTAAAAATGTCAAATGGACTTTGCCAGTGTAGGGTTTAGGACTGTGCAGGTTTTCATAGTGTCATCAGCCAGCCACTGTAAGCATATCTTGAAGTCATTTTTCTACAGCTCCTGAGAAATAAGTCAGGTGATCGGCTGAAAAAGTTCTGCGAGCCCATGTACAGAGGCAGCAAGTCCTGAAAAACAGTCACTGAGGTGAATGAGAATGCTAATGGACAGAACATACTATTACTCCATGAATTCATAGATGAGAGTGAATTTGAATTGCCTGCAAATACATACTCTTAAAATACATATTCCAAAACCAATATGGGTTTTACTGCTTGATGCCTCATGAGAACCTCTTCTTAAAGACCTTAAAATACTTCTCTTTTTTGTTCTTTGTTTTTAGGAAACTATCATTTAGAGAACTGGATCTCCACTGGTGGGCTGCGGATAGCAGGGTAAACGATACAAGTGATAAAATGTTATTATATATTATATGTTATTATAAAATATTAATGTGCATGCATAGTTATGATAAACGTGAAATCACTTTTATATCAAAATTAATGTGTGTAATCACTTTTAAAAAGGAAGAAGGAAATTACAGTCTTTCTTTAATATGGGTTTATGGGTAAATCACACTCCTGCTGATGTTTACACATTTACAAAACTTAATATGTCAATAATTTAGCATATTTTTTGGCCTATGCAGTTCGTGGAAATATGAGGAAGTTATAATGACTGATTTCACTGACTGGCATGTGTTTGCCTGATGAGGGTCTTTGACCAAAACGTCGCCAATTTTAAATGTGCCATTATTTACTCACCCTAGTGTTGTTTCAAACCTGAATACATGTCTTTCTTCTGCAGAACACAAAAGTAGATATGTTGAGGAATGTCATTAACCAAGCAGTTTTTCTTACCACTGATGTCTATCATATGAACAAAATAAATAAACAAATACATACATAAATACAAGAATGAGACATCTGAGACCATTAAAAAATATATTATTTTATGTTCCACAGAAGGAAAGAATGTCATACAAGTTTACGATGAGATAACTAAGATAACTATCACTTTAAATCTGGCTCTTGAAACCAAAAGAGTTGAGCTTTAAAGAACCCAGAATGCCACTCACTGATCTAAAGAGCCTAAAATAAAAATATATATATATACTCAAACCACTGGTAGTGCACACTACATATGCACTCAAATAACACAGATGCAATAAACAATAAACAAGCTACAAGTAGTCCAAAATGCAGCGGCTAAAGTCCTTAACAGGTCAAGAAAATATGATCATATTACCCCAATTTTACAGTCTCTGCACTGGCTACCTATTAAGTACCGTATCAGTTATAAAATATTATTACTTGCCTATAAGGCCCTAAATGGTTTAGCTCCTGCGTACCTAACTCGTCTTCTATCTCCCTACAATCCATCACGCTCCCTAAGGTCGCAAAACTCTGGACTCTTGGTAGTACCTAGAATAGCAAAGTCCACTAAAGGAGGTAGAGCTTTTTCATATTTGGCTCCCAAACTCTGGAATAGCCTTCCTGATAACGTTCGGGGTTCAGACACACTCTCTCTGTTTAAATCTAGATTAAACACACATCTCTTTAGCCAAGCATTCACATAACGCATCTCATAATCTTGTACTGCAGTTATATCTGATCAAATACACATTAATATTCTTTAGCTTGGGTTGAACAAATCATTTTTGCTTGGATGGAACAGCAGCTACGCTAATTATGTCTCTATTTGTTTCTCTGTTTCTGGAAACTAAGAATTACTGAAGCTTCAGTCTGGATCCAACTCTTAAATGATCGGAGATGACCAAACACCTGAGAAGAGATGATGCCGACCCCTCGGAGGACCTCAGAGGATGCCAACCCTCAGACAACATACAGAATTACCAAATTTTGCCATAAGTTAAATATATTAAGTTTCTACAGTATATAAATATATTGTAGAAACGTAATTTCCTGTAAAGCTGCTTTGCAATGATTTGAATCGTAAAAAGCGCTATACAAATAAACTTGAATTGAATTGATGCAGTTAAATGATCAACACTGTAAATGCATCTTAAAGAGTTTAATGAACGTCACTCAATATATAGATCAAGAAGACTCTGGTGGATCACTGTCTCAATAATCAGCAGCAGCAAAGGTGCAGATTCCACACGATTTACGCTTAAATACAGCTAGATTAACATCAAAAACCTGATTAAACTGACCAATCAATAAGGAGAATTAATCACACTCAATGAATCCAGTTAATGTGTAACATCAACCACAGTAATGTTCACCTCTGCGCTCACTTTATAGTCAGCCTCTCACTCTCTGAAGGTAAAAGCAATTGTAATAACAGCACAATGGCCAGGGAAACCGTTTTTCTGCAATACTGACTAAAGACCCCTCTTCCCTGCAAACACTTAATAGCGTCTGTTTCTTCACATCTCTGCGTTTTAAGCAGATGCTGCAATCCACAGACCTCCGGCTGTGCCTCATATCACTCCTTCCTTCATTTGTGAGTCATAACGACTCCCTGCGTCTGCGTTTGACTCACCTACACTGAGATGAAGACATTTAAACAGAGGACGCAAGCTGGCAAGACAGCAAAGACAGGAACAGGTTGTGAAGCGTAAAAACATCTAAAAGTCTTCTTCACTGACACCAAACCTGAAAAGTGCTCATTTAAACTTGTGAAATTATTTAACATCATCATTAACATGATTAAACTGCACACTTTCATGATGACTCATAAAAATAAAAAAATACACTATGGGTGATAAACAGACTTCGCAAGTCCCTTTAATAAAACACCTGAGCTCATTTCTCTGTTTTGTCTATGATAGAAACACTCTCTGAGAAAGAATTACCAGTGAATTTATTCATAAATCAGAACCAGATGGGACACTTAACAGAAGTGAAGTCATTTGTAGTCTTTGTAAGGTGGAATTTAAAAAGCATTGAAGCTCAACAAGTATCAAAATATCACCCAAGAGCGATTACACCATCATTTGTACAAATTTAATGAGAATTTGCAAGACTTACAGGTTTACCAAAGCAAATCAAAATCTTTCCAAGCACCACTTGAGACCAGCTTAAGTACATGTGGTTGGGAATCATTGTTCTGAATAATCAAATAAACTGACGTCTAGAAAGATTTCATATCTTAAGAGCTAGAGAAACGAGACTGAATTTTAAGTGTATAAGCAAATCTGTCTAATTAAAGAATTCTCCATGTGAGAGCGATAAATAGCTTATCATTCATTGGGATATTAAATCACAAAGCTGTTGACTTTTGCACAGTCATTGAATACCATCAGGGAGAACTGAATTTATCTTTGATCAGTACAGCGGCTTTGAATATAAAGTCAGTGCTCAGCGTTCAAAACAAGTTTTTACTAAATTGCAATGATAATGCTGCCATTCATCAGACTAATAATGCAAAACAAACATTACAGAATTTAATTTTCTTACAGAATAAGAGCCAGTCGGTATAGAATAAGCCATATAATTGTGATCTATGTTCAGTCTGTGATAAACAGCCTCAAAACAATCATTTAATGTAAATCATTTACACGATCATTTAAGATTTTTTAAATATAAAAAAGTCTGCTATGCTCACAAAAACTGCATTTATTTGACCAAATAAACAGTAAAAATTTATATTGTTTCCATCTGAAAATATTTTTAATGTAATTTATTCCTGTGATGGCAAAGCTGAATTGTCAGGTTTTTCAGCAGCCTTCAGTGTAGCATAATACTTCAGAAATAATTTTAGTATGCTGATTTGGTGGTTAAGAAACACTGTGATGTGATACATTGTTTTAGGATTCTTTGATGAATAGAAAATTGAATGAATAGGAAAAACAGCATTTCTTTAAAAGAGTTAAGACTTAAATAATGTTACAAAAAAAAAATCAGTCACTTTAGATGGATTTAATGCATCACTGTTGAAAAAAAAAAATAATTATTACAAAAATAAAAACTTACTGACTCCAAAATTTTGAACAGTACTGTATATTCTTTAATAATAAATTGATTAATTTTAATAAATGTATTATAATTTACATAATTTATTTATATGCATCTATATTTTTTTCTTTTATTTTTAATTATACATATTTACTTTGCTGTAGTATGTTTGCAAATGTAGAAGCAGGCCTAAAAAATACACTAGCACCTCAGGTGCTGCCTGCTGTGGCTTGTTGCATGCCATAATTTAACATTTACACTTCTCAATTTCTCAGGTTTTAATTAACAGTGTTTATGCCTCCGTGGCTTAATTT
Source organism: Aspiorhynchus laticeps (assembly GCA_023376895.1). Classification (NCBI taxonomy): domain Eukaryota; kingdom Metazoa; phylum Chordata; class Actinopteri; order Cypriniformes; family Cyprinidae; genus Aspiorhynchus; species Aspiorhynchus laticeps. The sequence goes on along the minus strand of CM041799.1, from coordinate 44,527,001 downwards.
CCATACAATCTACTGTTAAGTGGCTCCTTCTGGCACTATTCACATATTTTTCCCCATGATATTTTATGGCGGAAAACCAAGGGGCGAAAGGTTGAAGGATATATAATAGCCATAAATTAATTTTACCATGTGTGCGGGTGTATTTTACAGGACAAAAAGAAAGCCTAGTTTAGGACCAGGGCCGAGAAAGGCAGTTACTTCTAATCAAATTATAAATGCAAGCTACAGGATACTATTTAATTTGGCGATTAATTTGCCTCATACATATGATTGAGCATCCCGTCTCATTTTATGTGACATCTTGTAATGAGACTGTAAATCATGGAAGCTTCACCTGTGAGAAAAAAGAACCAGCAAAAATATTAAATGCACAGGATGCCCAACAGGCATTTAAATTAATTAATTAATTAATCTACAAGAAAGACCCAGAATACAAGCAATTCAGGTCCTTGTAACTAAACAAATCCATGAAAATGTAATTCACTGGAAATCCTCCTCAACACATTAATAGACGTCAGTTGATGGTGACATAGCAACTATTAATTGCTATAGTTCCTGTAAAGTATGACAACTTCATTAATTCATCAGCGGCTTCCTCGCTTAGTGGTGGCAAAACATTGTTCTATCCAACATGTTCTCATTAAATCATAACCCTTGGACTTTTGCTAACCTTGAATTATTAGATGTGGCTCTCAAAGTACCATTAATTATCCTCTGAGAAAACAGCGAGTGTGATTTTGTGTGATTTTAGCACCTGCACGCAAACCAAGCACTTAACGACTCTCTCGGAGCGGAGGGGTAGGAAATAAGACAACATCAGTATTTGGTGAATGTAAACCAGGCTCCACAGAGATTTGTATTCAAACACACTGCTGTTTGCATGCGTCATGTGCTCAGTTTTCTCCCGGACTACTTCTCTCTCGTAATCACCGCCTCTCGCACATCCACCATGTTTCTACAGTTGCAATGAATAGAGCGCAGATTAAAGGAGTCCATCCTTGTTCTTAAATCTGAACATTCATGACAAAATTTATAGACAGAATATGAATATTAATTTTTAGATTCTGAATTTTATTGAGCAGAGAGATACATCAGGGCTAACAAATTCCTCGAGGCTAAAGCAAATGTTTACCTGTTTCGCTCTTTAATAAATCATCCATCTCATATGATGCATCCATATTGAATGATGCATCTCATAAATACCATATCACTGACAGCATATAACGATATCGACAGTTATTGAACTGTTATTTATTAACTGCACTTTTCTATACAAATAAATCAATAAATCACCAAATGAAGTATTAAAACACCTCCGCCAAGACCATCCAAGTGCAGTATGAATTGATTGCTGATCCAGGATGGTTTATGATGGTTTAATGCTGGTCTAGCTATATTTTCCAATGTCCAAAACACCTAAAACTCTCGATGCCACTGTCAATGAGACAAATATGGAAGAAAGTGCCAGTTAATCAATGTACTTTCTTGACAACTATTCAAATACATCTAAGGGTCTCCAGCTGATGTGCAGGAACATGCATAAGATTATGGAGAATATATATATATATATATATATATATATATATATATATATATATATATATATATATATATATATATATGTGTGCAATCAAATAAATATACAAATGTTGATTAATTTATTTATTTATTTATTTTTATTTTGTAATAAAATGTAAATCTGATGTATTGGAGAGATTGTGTGTGTCTGTGTGTGTGTGTGTCTGTGTGTCTGTGTGTCTGTCTGTGTCTGTGTGTGTGTGTGTGTGTGTGTGTGTGTGTGTGTGTGTGCATACAGGAACATGTTACACCAACTTTCATCTCATTCAGTCAAATTATAAAGCAAGTTGCTGAACCTCAATAAGTCACTTGGCCAGTCACTGAGAGAGCACAGAATGAGGTGTTGGAAAGTTTGCGGAAATTCACAAGGTGGCTCTGTCGAGCACAACAAAGGGAGATATCCAAAGACTCTTCATGTCGACGCTGACAGATCATAAGGGGAGTAATGAAAACACCATGGAGGAGAGACAGTGAGTAATTACTGACCGGGTGCAGTTATCCATTACAGCTGAGCTTCAGGGAAACTTGTTCCGAGACGCTTCACTTATTTACATTTAGACAATCCTCTGGGTCCTGCACGGCACTCCTCGAGAGACAAGGTTAAAATCACCTTGTCTTCCCTGGAGGAGATGTTAGGTGATGGTCTGTTAGTGACCATCTTGTAAACCAATTTTTACTACCTTCACCAGTGTAGACAGAGGTCATCAGGTGCTTGTTTTAGTACAGCACCCTTGAACACAGACTGTAATTTGACGACAGAGTCATTAATCAGAAGGTGGTGCAAGCAGACATATTGGGCCTCATTTATGAAACGAGCGTACGACAGAAAAGTGGGCGTAAGGTCGTTTCAACCAGGGCTGGACTGGGACAAAAAATCGGCCCTGGCATTTTTTGGTCCAGGCGGCCCACCACCACCATATATATATATATATATATATATATATATATATATATATATATATGATATACACTACCATTTAAAAGTTTTTGAACAGTAAGATTTTTTAATTATTTTTTTAAAGAAGTCTCTTCTGTTCACCAAGCATGTATTTGTTTGATCCAAAATACAGCAAAAACAGTAATATTGTGAAATGTTTTTAATATTTAAAATATATTTAAAAATGTAATTTATTCCTGTGATCAAAGCTGAATTTTCAGCATCATTACTCAGAAATCATGTTCAGAAATCATTCAAATATTCTGATTTGCTGCTCAAAATACATTTATTATTATTATTATTATTATGTATTATGAAAACAGCTGAGTAGATTTTTTTTCAGGTTTCTTTGATGAATAGAAAGTTCAGAAGAACAGCATTTATCTGAAATAGAAATATTTTGTAACATTATAAATGTCTTTATCATCATTTTTGATCAATTTAAAGCATCCTTGCTAAATAAAAGTATTAATTTCTATAATTTCTTTCCCAAAAAACAAAACAAAAATTATACTGACTCCAATCTTTTGAATGGTAGGCTATAGAGTATAATGTTACAAAAGCTTTTTTATTTCAGATAAACGCTGATCTTTGGATCTTTCTATTCATCAAAGAATCCAGAAAAAAAATGACTTGACTGTTTTAAATATTGATAATAATAATAATAATAATAAATGTTTCTTGAGCAGCAAATCAGTATATTAGCATGATTTCTGAAGATCATGTGACACTGAAGACTGGAGTAATGATGCTGAAAATACAGATTTGATCACAGGAATAAATTACATTTTAAAATATATTCAAATAGAAAGCAGTTATTTTAAATAGTAAAAATATTTCACAATATTACTGTTTTTACTGTATTTTGGATCAAATAAATGCAGGCTTGGTGAGCAGAAGAGAATTCTTAAAAAAAAAAAATCTCAATCTTACTGTTCAAAAACTCTTGACTGGTAGTGTAGATATGTATCATTGCATCTAGTTGTTTTGGATATGAATAAAACGTCAGGTCCGACAATATCGTGTCTTTTTGAATTTAAATCTAGATTTATTCGCATTGGCCCATGGAAACCTCTATGAACACACTTGACTTGACTTGGCCAAAAAATCGCGGGGGACAAATTTACGGTTTATTAAAATTATTAAAAAGCGTATTCTGCACTCATGGTGCGCGCGCGCAAACACTAGATGCCTGCCTCCATTGCGAGTCCCTTATCAAGCACTTTACCGATTCAACTCCTCTCTCCTCCTGCCTGGCTCTTTGGCCCGCATCACTCACCGCAGAGCAAGCCTGTTTTTATAAAGCTGCTGTGAAACGTGGGGAAAGCCGATACAGAAGAAGTTGTGGTTTATTTAGTCGGAGCAAAATACTTCATCGCTCTGTCTATAGCGCATTGTGATTGGGTGGTTTACGCTGTCAATGCAGGAGACAAACCAATGGGCCACTGACTGCTCGTTGTCCCTGTGTGATGGTCCTTGGCAAAAAAATAAAAAAAATCTGTCGGCCCCTTCAGTGCGTCGGCCCACCGGGAAAATGCCCGGTATGCCCGATTACCAGTCCAGCCCTGGTTTCAACGCAAAACTTGGAATTTATCAGTATGGACGTGAGCGGTGGCTACGATCAAATCTCATGTCTGGTCTCAGCTCGTGTACGCAAGCTTTTTAGCCTGAACTTGTGCGCAGCATGTAAATCTGGTGGAGAACTGTAGAATGACAGCATTTGGATCATTTAGGTTATTTTCCTGACCGACAATCGAAGCTCATTAGTCGATCACTGACCAGTAAGATTAGAATGTCTTTTGTTTTTGTTTTGTTTTTTATTCAGGGCTTTAGCTTTATATGCACGAATATCAGCGTAAACCACAGACCATGAGGATTCACACATCGTCGTATCACGCACCTGCAACGCTTCTGTGAATGAGAAAAACAGAAATTAAGTCTATAAAAGGAATAAAATAAATAGGACCACAGAAAATATATAATAGGCTATAATATAATTAGCAAATTAACAAAAGGAAAAAAACTGTGCAACAAGTATACGCTCGTTTTTGTGACCCTCAATGCATTTTATTTATTTTCTTTCGATCTTTATTTGATTTAATCCATCTGATCGCACAGGCGCCTCACGCACACACAAACAATATTAGTTCTAGCGTTGCCTGACATTTCAGCCATTCATCATCAAACTAAAATGCAGTCAACCAAACATAAAAGTTACACTGTTTATTTGAAAAGGTCTGCTGTAAAATCAGCGTGCAGCACCCAAACAAACATTTATGCGCATGTGAAGGATTTTACACGGATATTAGAACATGAGTGAAGTATAACGCTTTGTTTAGGCTACATAATGAATAATAGTTTAGCAACCAAATGTTACAAATATGGCAAAAATGGAAAAATGATGATTCTTGTGGAATGAGACAGGCTCGTGAGCCCAATGCTGTTTCAGTTTTGCTTGTATGCTGTATAATGAATGCCACTATAGCCAGCCCGATCTCACGGCAATTCGTACATATTTTACAAGGTGGCTAATTCGTACGAATTCGTACGACCTCACTCGTACAAATTCATACGATTTTTGCTAAATCGTACGTATTTTACGAGTTGTCAAATCGTATGAATTTGTACGAATGACCTACACCTAACCCCGCCCCTAAACCTAACCATCACTGGGGTTTAGACAAATCGTAGTAAATCGTACGAGTGAGGTCGTATGAATTCGTACGAATTAGCCACCTCGTAAAACATGTACGAATTGCCGTGAGATTGCCGTGAGATTTCATTTTATAGTTTAATATGTAATTTTATAAATACTTATTTTTCATTCTTGTTTTGTTCTTAATACCTTTAAATTAAAAATATTTGTTGTAGAGTGAGGGGAACTAAATAGGCTAATAATGTTTATATTTACCAGTATTTTAATATAAATTACAAAAATGTATGTAGCCTAATTGTTTGCAATTACAAGGTTAAAGGGTGTTTTTGGAGTAAGTTCAATTTCTCTTTAATGAGATTACTTGCTCTTTTTGGCCGGGTTTCATTTCTCCGTGTCGTAAACTATAGGGGCAAGGCTCCTAAACCGGGGTGTTTTTAGGGGCGTGATATTCAAATGATGATTGTTTTCTGCCGCCACATTTATCAACATATGATCATTCGTACGCTGAGACTGGCGACATACGAATGTTTCATGAATCACACGTGAACTCTGTCGTAAGTTGATCTGCGCTCGTTTCTACGTTAGATTGATAAATGAGGCCCATTGAGTACGGGCTTAAAGCTAGATGAAGTGCTTTTCATGAAGGTCTATCTAAAAAAGACTGCTTTATTTTACAGATAGAGTGAAAAAATAAAATACAATTACTGAGGAAACAGACCAGATTCAAACCTGCATTAGCTGTGTTAGCACCACAACTTGAGTGTTAACCACTGCACCACAGCTCCAAATTTTTAACTCCTAGACTTTGAGTCCACTGCACCATTGTAATACCGTTTGCTTCCTAGCACATGCTAAACAATACATTCAGTAAGAAAACAGAGACATGGGGAAAAATATGGTGCTATATAGCACTAAAAGTGGTTCTTGGCTCGTAATCATAAGGGAACCACTTTTGGTGCTATACAGCACCTTTGTCAAATGGTGCTATGTAGAACCATAAGAGGTGCCATATTGCATTGTATTTCTTCAACAAAAATGGTGCTAAACAGCACCAACAGTGGTTCTTTGGCTCGTAAAGAACCTTTAAAGGGGCTTAACAGATTCTTTGTACAGCAGTGGTGCTATATAGCACCTTAATCACCCCAAAGAACCACTGAAGAACCTCTGAAGAACCATACAAGAGTTTAACAGGTTCTGTATATGATAGCGGTGCTATATAGCTCCTCTGTTATGCCAAATAACTGGTGAAGAACCACTGAAGAACCACTGAAGCACCAAGATTTGGTGCTATACAGCACCAAAAGTGGTTTCCCTATGATTACGAGCCAAAGAACCACTTTTAGTGCTATATAGCACCATTTTTTTAGAGTGCAGTACTGCAGTCAATGCGTCTTCTGAGAAATATCTATTGTGTTTTCAAGAAACTCATTTCTATACATCACTAGTCCATGAACTCAGTACCAACACAGAGCTGAAATCATGTATCGGCTCTCTGGTGTTCCACATAAGAATGAGAACTGAGTAAATGACAATGAATATATTCACCTCAGTAAACGACGTACCTCTTCATGTCATAACGTTTTCAAGAATGTTTCTCATTAAACTGCAGTTTAATGAGAAATGAAGGAGTTTTATAGTCTCTTCAGGAAATTTCACAATTCCATAAACACAGAAATGTATTTTTGCGAATGTTTGTTGGATAATTACAACACAGAGTACTGTGGGTTTTCATTTCCCACTGCAGAGCGGGAGCCAAACACACAAGACAGATGGGCTCCATTGTTTGATTGTTTGAAGTGTCGTTGAAAAGACTATTTGAGATCTGAATTGTCTTAGAAAACTTGATGACAAACCTCTCTCTGCTCTCATCAGAAAACCATCTCTCCTTTGTTTGTTTTATCTCGCTCTTACTGAACGTACACTTGAAGAGAAGGCTAGAAAGCTAGTGACACAGACTTAGTTTGATCACTAAAATGGAGAAATCCTATTTCCTGACGAGTAAAGCAAGGGAGCAGTTTGTTATAATCATTATTAGGGCTGGCAATAAAACATTAATTAAAACTTTTTTTATAAATAATAACAACAATAAAAAACATTGACTTTTACTGTTCTATTTTTTAGGGTCCATTCAGTACTTTCTTTTGCCACAATAATTTAATACATTTAGATTATCTTCATACAGGGTCATTTACAGCAAATATTGAGTTGGAATAAATAATTGTAATATTATATAATTAATTTAATTTAAATGTCATTTCTAGATTGTTTCTACATTCTAGCACCAGCAATTCTACATTTTCACCATCATGTAAATCAGTGTTGGTTGATACAATAGCACGTGTTTTGTCTTCAACTCATTACTAGAGATTAAATCAAATACAATTAGCCTTAAACATCCCAAATTCAGGAAAAGAACACATTTATTTAGCACAACAGTGATGATGAAAGCTCCTGCAAAGACACATCCACAAGATATGCAGCTTCGGGAGCATAGGTGCTCAAATTCACAACAAAAAAATAATAAACAATTCCCCTGTTGCATCATTTCTAGTGCGTCTGAGGACCTTGGACTGAATGCAACGCTTAAATCAAGTAAATGAAACATTTATATTAGGATTTCTTTTTGAGCTGAGCAACCTGAGTTGTGGCATTAAGTCAAATCACATGTCGATTTAACATAGTTGAGTCTACGTTTCATTTTCTATTTGTCTTCGATTTAGCTGATGGTATCATTGGAATGATTTTAAGGATTCATCTCCTGTAGGTTTCACAGCATTAGTATTTTCATAGCTTTGCTTTGAAATCGATCTCTTAGATTCAACAGAGAATGAAACCTGCCCTGAAAGAGAGAAGGCAGGATACTTCAAATGCATCACAGTCTCATTCAGCCCAATATTTTCAAGACTTAAAGCGCCACTAGTGTAGAATGAGTCTTTCCTTTTAACAGAGAAGAAAGGATTTTCCATCTTTCATCCAAATATATTTGACCAAATCACATCGCTGGGCTGTTTTCATTATGACGCCTGAATGAAAAATACATATTTAAAGGAAACACTCCAAAGGATACGGCCTGTTCAATATTACTTTGATTTAAATATATTCTATTTTACCAAGTGCTTTTCACAGATGTGTTTGCTAGGTGCCTCAGGCATGGATACTTGAAGATGGCAGTAATCACGGGGCAGGATCTTGTTCTGTCATTCACATGTCGTTTATGTAAGGGTCATCTTCAGGACATCAGAGTCCCCTGCAATCAACTTTTTTCTTTCAGAGGCCCAGATGGATTGTCAAGATGGCTGCAAACAGCAATAGCAATGAGGTCCACAGTTTGTTAAACACCTTAAGTGGGTCAGCAGGAGTGTAATATGGGGCAGGCTTTTACAGATGTGTGTGTGGGTGGTACAATGCAAATCCCTGTGAGCACACTTAAAACAAAGTATATGTAGAATCATACATTGAACACATTAGGATTACAGCACACACATACAGCATAGACCATTTAATACATACAACATCCATGTGGAAAAAACACGCTTAAACTAGTCTAAGATGGTTTGCTGGTCTCCCACAGTCTGTTTAGGTCTTCAGCTGGTCTAGATGATATCCCAGTTTGGTCAAGCTGACTGAAAAGTGGCTGGTTTAATATGTTATTTTTTTCAACAGGTTATGTTGGGGAAGCTACCTTTGAAACTGACGTATTGAAAAAAAGTTAAAAGTAGTTACACAATAAGCTACTAACTAAAAACAGCCCATTGAAGCTATAACCATTAAAAGCTTTTATAAACTAGGGTTGTGCTGATAGACGATAGCCTGAGATATCACCTGTGGCTGATGCCTTTGACGATATCAAGACGATTATTATTGTTGTTGTTATTATTAATATTATTATCATCAGGCTAGAATTATTATCTAGTTAATATTGGGCTTATCATATTTCTTTTTCCACGTTTTTACAGTGTTGCACGTGAAAAAAAAAAAATATGATGGAACAAATAAGTGTGATTGGTGATAACCAATCACAAACCAATCACACACGACTCCGTTGAGTTTATGAATGCAGTGGCCAATCAGAGGCGTTCAGATGAGTCATCGCTGAAACAGCGGAGCTTTGTTGATGAGTGTGCGCGTGAATTCTCTCATCATAAACAACAAATTGCAGATGTACATGCTATGGAAGTATAAGAGTTTTATTCATCACAGTGTAGACGGCTTCACTGATTATAACAGGAGTCAGTGATAATGTTCTTTGATAATGTAAATGTGCTTTGCTTTTCTGTAACTGCTGTTTTAATAACTGAGGAAATATAAGCATTAGAATTAGTAACTTACAAAGTTTTTATTAAACTGTGATCATGTTAAATATAAATTAGTGCCGTCAAACGATTAATCGTGATTATAATGAGTTTTGCGTTGTTTCACAGAACTAATCGTTGCCTGGGTTGCGTACGTATGTGAGGGGCGGAGCTATCAAAATAGGGGCGAGACCCTTTTGGGGTAGGGGCGTGTTTGTTTTGATGATTTCAAATATCAACATTGGCTACCAGAAATCACTTACCCCACCTTTAATCAAACAACAAAAGAAAAAGAGAAAATCACTCACCGATCTTGACTAACTTCAGTAGCTTTAATAAGGATCAATATATATTTAATGCATAGAGTTAAGACTATACTTTTGACATTTTGATTATTCAATTTCTGTATTATCTCTTGCTTGAATGCTAGATAGACCTACTTTACCTAAAAACACTTTATTTAATTTGTGTCTGTTTTTTTTTTTTTTTTTTTTCTCCTCAAAGTTTGTTGCTTGAAGATAAAATAACAAAAAATTGCTATATCATGATACAAATTGCAATGAAATTACTCATATCATGAAATAAGATTTTGGTCATATCTCATTCCTAGCTCATGCCCTCAAATATAAGTCAAACGTCTAATTTGGCTTTATCATTTTAGCTAACTTACCAATGTGGCAAACCTGTTGTGTTATGTTTTGGTCATGGTATCTGTTCAGTAGTAGTATCAAGACATTTTAGTCAGGTATCATATCAGTCAACAATTTGGTATTGTGACAACACTAATATGTATAACTTCTAATAATAATCTATCTAATAATTGTTACATTAATCGATTATCAGAATAATTGTTTGTTGCAGCCCTAGTCTCCATCGAGGTCAGAATGATCTGATAGCTGATTTTAGATCAGTGCTTCTCAACCAGGGGTCCGGGGAACACTAGGGAGCCTCAGCAGGCTCAAATTGTTTAGCTAATTAAACCAGCTATGGCTAGCTAAAACTGGCTAAGACCAGCAAATTAGCTTAGGCTGGTTTAAGCAGGGTTTTTTCCAGCAGTAGTGGCATAGGTATCATAGCATTAGTGTTCATAAATGTACCTTTTAGAACAACACCTGATATTATGGTATACAATCAAACAGGCTATAAATATATTAAAAAAGATTTATATTATATTTATCAATCTCAAGATGCACTATAGCTCATTGAGTTTGAGGCTCATTGTTTTCCATACCTCTCTGGGATTCATAACTGCATAAAAACCAATAGCTCAATAGGTTGTGCAGGGGTGAGCCTATCCAGTGCCACAGTTCAATGCGTTTCACAACCAAATAAAAGTGTACTTGATAAAAATAGTAAACATATCCCAGCGCCGGAGCTTTAATAATGTGGACTTATTAAATTCCAGCGTACAATGCAGAGAAACCGATGAGAGCGAGATTGAACATTGTGTCATTCACAGCAATTTTTCCAGGAATGTGAGAGGGTCCGAGACGGCACTGTAAACCTGACGTTTTTCTCTCCATTTCTCTCTTTGAGTGCATGAGGAATCCTCACTTGATCGCTTACATGCACAAAAGAAAGATCAGAATGTACAATGAGCAATTTACTTTCATATTGTGTTTTTCTTCACGCCAGCTCCCGTGCTGTCTAATGAACATCAGTCTCTCACAGACTAATTAAGGAAATGATACATGACAAATACATGAACTTGAAATCCATCTAATTGCATGTCATTTTAATTCTAGGATTTTCACAAGCATCCTTGATGCTTAAGAAAATGAGAGAGAGAAATGAGCTTGGTCTTGTAAATTAAAATAACACATCATTTTATACCCCAAGTGAGGCACGGGGGCGTTCGGCTCACACTGAAAGAGCAAATATATTTCCTTCCCTTCACATCGAGCAGGGAGAAATATTGTTTAATCAATTGCACCAAGAACGTCGGCCACCTCAGCAGAATTCCACCACCCACTTTTGACAGAGCATGGCTGCCGTTTATCCCCTTACTCCATCTCTGATGTCTCGGTGTGGGTCAGCGGTCAAGAATCAGGTAAGAGTCACTTCCTCTGATGTCCAAACCAATCAGAGGTTAAAGCCCAGCACTGGCCTTTGAACACGATATGTCATCAAAAATGACTAGAGGAGGAATTTTTGAACGGAAAAGGTTATTTAAATATTAACTTTATTAATAATTGTGGTGTTTTGTTGTCTATCTTAGGGAAGACATTCCTATAAAAGAGGTTTTTAAGATAAAATTAAATTAAATTAAATTAAATTAAATTAAATATTACTTTATTAGTAATTGTGTTGTTTTGTTGTCTATCTTAGGGAAGACATTCCTATAAAAGAGGTTTTTAAGATAAAATTAAATTAAATTAAATTAAATTAAATTAAATATTACTTTATTAGTAATTGTGTTGTTTTGTTGTCTATCTTAGGGAAGACATTCCTATAAAAGAGGTTTATTAAATTAAATTAAATTAAATTAAATTAAATTAAATTAAATTAAATTAAATTAAATTAAATTAAATTAAATTAAATTAAAAATAAAAAATAAGAATACAATTTAAATTAAATTAAATATAGTATGTCATTTTACACAATATGCAATTAGGTATTTCCATACACATGAGAGGCAGCGTGGAAGGCATCAGCACAAACCTGATGTCCGTTACTGCTTCAGCTCAATAAATATATGCTGGACTTCTGAACGAGACAATAAAATTCTGTATGGTATGATAGCTAATAAAACTGACAAAACTCTTGAAATAAAACTGCATTTATTTCCTCATTAAATTGAGTTTTTCTCATTTCAGAAATATGGTAATAATAGTAATAATTAAAAGAGGTTGGTTTTAGCAGCATGAAACCTCATGCAAAAGATTTAACAGTAGTCAAAACAGCATGTTTAAGGCTGGATAATTGTAACAAAATCTGTGCAATAAACCTTTCCTAACATCATAAATGGAGTTTCAGAAAACAAATAAAAAGTGTAGAATATTGCTCCTTTGAATGAATCTGAAGATTGAAGCTAAAAGTCAGACTAACAGCTTGAGCTGGAAGGCTTATCTTTAAGATGAAGCCTGGCAAAAGATCTGAAGAATGAGGGCATCCATGCAAGGAAGGAATGGTGCATGATGGAGAGGAACACTCAAAACAGCTATGTAATCAGCGCTCAGAGGATTTAAGACTGGGTGTTCAAAAAAACACATGGAAAGTGTCACTAAGCGCTGAAACAAATTAGGTTCTAATCTGTTTCTTTGAAGGGACTCTAATTAGTCCTCCAATTTTCTCTCAAATCAGAACAAAAAGTGCTTCATGATGTAACATGATCTTGTTTAATGTAACATGCTCTGGCAAGATTGTTTTCTCCATGGTGACAGATGGCCTGCATGTAGAAAAAAGGGCTTCCCATTTGCTTTTCACATTAAAAACCTATTATTCTTCCCAAATCCACATATGATGGCAAGCAATTTACGTCTTTGTCCACATAATAAAACACCCTGTAAAGTGTCACAGTTCACAGACAGAATCAAAGACAACAGCATGTACATAGAGAAAGAATATTTTAAACTGACGTATCTTGATTGAAATCTAGTGTTTGGATTTTCTAAATGCCCTTTTCCCTTTGCAGAGGCAATTTCCTTTGGAAATTGTCGGCAGTAAATATGGTTAATGTGCTGTGCCTGCACCTCGCTCACACGGAGAGCTGAGGAAGACGACATGAGTTATCTGTATGATTCTTGTGAAAACTGAGATATGAATCCCTCCATCGTAAACTAGATTGTAGAATGATGTACAATTGCCCTGGAGGGACAAACTCACCAGGAACCCCCCCCCCCACAGAAGGGATTCAACATATGGATCATGATGCAAAACAGAAGGGTCTCTAACTAAACATCATGCAACTTATAGATATAACTAGAATGCTAAATGGGTATTAAATATTATAGTCCTCCCTGGTTCAACTATATTTTAACGATTGAGGCATCATTAGAAATAATTAAAAAAAAAATAATAAAACACATTTACTACTATAAAAATATTTGTCAAAAAAAAAAGCCAAACCATTATTACGGCAATGTATTTAATAATAAACAAAAACCATGACACAAAAACTGGTTGACATATTGAAGCTGTTTCCTCTTCAAAAATAAATTCAATTAAATTCAATTAAATAAAAAAATTATAAAATAAAATAAAATAAAAAAATTATAAAATAAAATTAACTATTTATTAGAAAATATAATAAAGTAATTTTTGTTTTACTCTGAGGTGGAAACAGGCTTCCATAATCATCTGTATGTATGAATTAATCAAGGATTTTTGATTCATCTGATCCTTTAAGCAATGAAATACATAAAGATAAAAATACATAATATAATGCATTGTCTGTATGACAAAGTCGTCTATATGACAAAGTGGTTTTAATTAGCACAAGAAGCCTGAACTTCAATCAATCCAGCAAGCATGATGGAAATGACAAGCCTCAGCGAATGAGAATTGCAGTAGCTGACCTGCTCATCATTCATTGGCTGGTAGATGGTGGCAGACGCAGGTCGACCATGATGTGGAATCAATGACCTGTACCACTACAGTACTAAGCTCCATCGCCAATTATCCTCCATTCAGTCATAATTAACACACGATCCTAATCATGGCTGCAAACAATTATGACATCCAACACAGAAGTAATGCAATAATGGAGAAGAATGAGACACTACTGCACTAAACTACATGAGCAAATAAACCTTCAGTGCACACAAACTGTGATATTGATTCTTCAGCATGTGTAATCACACCAGATTCATATTCCAGCTAAAGGTTGCCTTCTCACACACTATGCACTATAAACATAAGGTAACTGCGTATAGTCCAGAGATGGGGAAAAGCACAGAATGTTCTTCAATTCAATATCAAGCGACCGCAGGGCTGGATAAAGAAGTTAAGGTCATTATTGTTCTCTGAATCTGGAGAAAGTCTTGACAGGAGAGTCGACATCGGGGCTATTCGGCTCTGATTCACATTCCACTTAAACACACGTATCAACTTTTTTCAGTGAATAGATTCTTTACCTGTTCCTTGGGTTGCCTGAACTGGCGAGAAGAGGAAAATAACATGTCCTTGAGTGAGTTTCAAATGACTTGCCATACAAAGAAACAAACACAATTAAGGATCTTTCTCAGAACATGCAAAAAGGATTTCTGTCACTTTGGCATTTTCAAAGTGTCTGAATTTCACCAAGGGCAAAGAATGATAATTAAACCAATCAACAGTTTTTAGTTATCTGAGACTTGAGATTGATTTTGTAGTCAGAAATTCAGAGGAAGCAACATACCATGAACCCAGTGTTGACATAATAAACCCTGCTTGTTATCAATGGCCTCAATGAAGAAGCGTCACAGCAATTAGCCTGGAGAAAATTGCCATGTACTTTTCTTTACCAGACAAAACTATTTCTGCGTGCTATTAGACTTGCATTTCCGTAGCCAAAACAAAATGTTGTTTCTGTTGTGAGATTGTTTTTCAGACTATAAGCAAACCTCTGTAATAATGCGCAAAGGATAGATATTTTTCTCTTTCACATTTCTCAGAGAACTGGCAAAAAAAATGTAGCGGCAACAACACCACAAATAGTAAACACTGTCACAGCCAAGTTTTCACCGATTAGTGCCCCTCTTAACCAGATCTCAAGTTTAAGCTTCAGTTTAGTCAACTCAGGCTCATTGGGAAAATATGCCTGTGACATTTACATTTTACATTTACATTTACATTTACAGTTACATTTCTGCAAAAATGCTCTTATGTTTCTTCTTACACATTTCGCAACACTTTCAAAGTGAAATGTGGGTGAGTGGCACTATGAGTGCTTTCGGATTTAACATGAATCTGGGAACAGCTTATCCTGTTGTATAGGTGGTTTTACACTAAAAGGCTAATGCTCTATCACAAATGCAATGCTGTACCAGGTGAGCTGCCAAGCAAGTTTACTACATCAGAAAAGCCATCAATGTGGAGCTGGTTATGAGATGCAAATGTCATGCACTACGGTAAAAGTGTTTTGAGTTCATAATATAGTATTGTGCAAGGAAACACACAAAAATAAGCCATTATTAATCAAATATGTAATTATAATTTGTGTGAAAAGAGATAAAAGTTGTTGGTGTTTTATTGTCACTAGTGGTCAACTGGAAACTGCAGTGAATTGTATGTATAGGTGCATTTTTAGACATTTTTCAAAAATGTAGGTAGAGGCTTTGCTTTCCCAATGAGCCTATGTTGGATTTAGTTTAGTAACACAGATCATCTGTACTTTATTTTCCCACCAGCAGACTCAGAGAAACAAAAATCCAGGTGCTCAAGTCGAGGAGCGTCTATGCTAAACCTGACTTGTGCTGCAAATCCAAGGCTCTCTGCTCCATCAGTGTGCGGCTTCACCTGCATTAATACTTTATAGAGCAAAGAACAGCTACAAGTGCCTGCTAATGGCCTGGAAATAATATGCTTTTCTCCAGCCCCTTACGAAAGGAGATAGTGGAAAAAACATGTACGGCCCATTACTGCTTGCTCCGCACTTTCCTCGCCATTTCTTGTTCTCACAGCAAAGGGCAAACCAACGTTCTTGCACATCAACAAAAGGAACTAAAAAATAGCTGTCGGCCATAATTACTATTGTAATAGCTGACTGAGGGACAAGGATTGAGGCAAATGAGAGAATGTTAGCAAGAAGTGATGGGCACAGAAGGGCAATGGGGAGGCTGAAATGCCCAGAGAAAACACTTCGTTGGCTTCCTTTCAGTCTGCAGCGTCACATTCACAGTTTTAACCCCTCTTCTATCTATCCTCCTCCATCTCTACTGCTCTCTTATGAAACCTAACACGATTTTTGGACATTTTAAGGTACCAGATGCAAATAATGTTCCAAAAGGTAGGACATAGATGTGTCACAAAATTGACTAATCGTTATGTTTAAAAAAAAAATGAAATATTAATATAAAAAAATACAATATTGTAAATAATCTAACGGCAGTACCTATTTGGTTGACAAACGCTGGTTGCAACCAATCATAAAACAGAAAAAAAAGAGTGGGATGACAACACAGTGAATAACTACTTCTGCTACACACAATCATGTCAGAAGAGATGAAAGAGGAAAGCAAGACAATTTACCCGCAACTAAAAAATGTGCCCTGCCAGTGTTAGACAGCATGGTCTACAGATCCTATTTGTGTGCTTCTGTACAGTTATACTTACAAAATCTCTCTGCTCCACTACACTAGAATTTTGATTGTGATTCATTGGCCACAAAAAAATAATAATAATAATAATTTGACTGATAGAATTATTTAAATTGACCATGAAAATAGCATAGTGAAGAGCCCTAATAAGCATAATCATTAAGCTAACATCAAAATCAATTTTATTCAGTGCTGAAAAATATCAATTAAAAACAGCTCAGAGTAATTAAAATGGGTCGTTTTACTCAATATTTTTCTGTTGTACTTTTTATGCTTAGAGTTCAGTGCTATTAGCTTAGCAACATACTAACATCAAAATCAATTGTGAGATTATGATGCCTACTTTGATAGGCATTTGATTTTGGCCAAATTCTTAGTATTGCAAGTACCCTTTGCAGCAAAACCCAGACTGCATGCCAAGTTGAGTGAAAAAATAACTCCCAGACGGCTGACAAAGAAATGCCATTTATAAACTTTCTGTAAGTTCATTTAATACTGAAAAGTGTCAATGAGAACAACTTGCTTTTCTTACATTTGTGTTACATGTGTTTTGTATTTTCTATGCTTAAAGGGTTAGTTCACCCAAAAATGAAAATTCGGTCATTAATTACTCACCCTTGTGTCGTTCCAAACCCGTAAGACCTTTGTTCATCTTCAGAACACAAATTAGGATATTTTTGATGAAATCTGAGAGCTTTCTGACCCTCCATAGACAGCAACACAACTACCACGTTCAAGACCCTAAAAGTTAGTAAGGACACTGTTAAAATAGTGTGACCTTCAATCTTCTCTCATCGAAGACTGATGCTGAAGAGAAGAAATTGTTGATTAAGTTTGTTATTTTTGTTTTCTTTGCTCACAGAGTATTTTCTAAGCTTCATAAAATTACAGTTGAACGACTGTCGTCACATGGACTATTTTAACTGTCCTTACTACCTTTTCTATCCCTATTATTCTAGAGTACATGCTATTATTAAAATCAGAATACTTGTTAAAATCAGAAGCCTGCTGTTTAGGAGCGTTCCTACCCAAGTAGAGCGTTCCAAAACCACCACTTCTAAGGTTTCATGATTGTTACAACACTCCCTTAGAAGACAGCTGCCTATGTAGGCAGCAAAGCAGCTCACTAGAGTTTGAAACAGTCTTTTTCTCTCTGGTGCCAAGTTCCTCAATCTCTTTTCCTCTCTATCTCTGAGAGATAAATTCCAGGTTCCCCAGTGATCGCTAAAGAAAGACAGTTTAGAAGAGAAATCTGATGCACAGGAATAGTATCGTCCCAGGAGGACAGCAACCTTTTAAACACAAACAGCTGAGCAGCAGAGACTAAAACCGACAGACCCTGTAGGAGAGACGAAAAGAGTAAGGGAAAAAATGGGAGGGGAACGAGACATGTTACTGGAGTAAACACTAAATCCCCAGCAGTAAACTATCAGCAATGATAATCCATTAAGAATCAATGCATAGAGAATACGGGCTTATGCCTCACTGCAGCGGCGGTTATTGATTGAGAGCCGGTCCATGCTGAGAGGGGGCAGCGGCATTATCATGCAGCCTACGTAATGCCATTTCATTCAGGCGAGACCGGCGAGCTTTTGATTAAGAACAGATGCTGCTCACACCTCCCGTTCTCTTATGCGCTGCTGATGAATATGGCAGATTTAGGAGCTTTATCATGGTTTAATATCTCTAATGTCTTATATCCTCAACCACTCCCAAAGCCCTTGTGCCGTTCCAAAAAAACACGAAAGGCACATTTTCCCCTGTAATTGGATGCTTTTAACTGAAACTGTGGCCTTTTGAGGGTTGTTTAACGCAAATATATCCTTGTTATGCTCTAAATGTTCATTCCAAATTTGAGAAACAGAAATATTCAGGGTGTCCATTTCAAAACGCACCTAAAAATTTAAAGTACCCCTATTATGGGTTATGAAAGGTTCTTTTTTTGATTTTGGGAGACCCCAACAACAGGTTGACATGCATGCAAGCTCAAAAAACACTAATTTTCTTATAATATGCATCTATGTTTACCTTATTTGCTCAACGACTCCCAAATGATTCGCTCAATGATTCATTTTTCCAAACCCCTCCTTTGCATGACGCTAATCTGCGGTGATTGGTCCGATTGGTCGATTTCATTTAAAGCAGTGTTTGTGATTGTGAGCAGTGCTGATTTGTGTACAGCCGTTACCGGGAAAACGGCTATTTTTACCAAAGTCTCTTTAAGACAAGTCATGTCACTCGGCGGCCATCTTTGAAACGCCTCTCGGGCATCCAAGTGCAGCTCCTATCACTTTGTATGGGGAAACATCAAATTCTCCAAAACTGTTCACTAAGCTTACGATTAAATTTCATATTTGAAATCACCAAAGAAATCGGACAACAACTGTGTCATAAATGTTGTTTCTTTTGTTGAAATAGCGTTATAAAAAGCTTATTTTTCATGCTAGATTCGCACGTCTCAGAGCGCTGACTGTTTCTATAGCAACCGGGACTTCTAACGGCAGCTACAGTGACGCGCTGACTTTACCGATTAGCGATTGGCTCTTTCATTCAGAAGGCGGGGCCTCCTGCGATTTAGCAGCCATATTAAGCGTTGCATTTTTCCCCATTCAAAACTATACAAGTGACATGTCTTGGGTATTCTATAGTCTTTGTTTTTACCTAGTGGCAACAAGTGGGCGGGCAATATGCTAATGTTTCATTTTGACGTCAACATGAAACGGCTTACGATTCGTTTTAAAAACAAATCGTTTCAATGATTCAGAGTCGACTCTTTCTTTTGAGAGACAATAACTTTATACACGGTGCACTTTCAGATTTAAAACTTTGCAGGATGTTTTCATTCACTTAGAGCTGTGTTACACACTGCATGAAAGATAATTTAAATAAAAATCCATAATAGGGGCACTTTAAATCTGTGCGCAATGGTTGATTGTATCAGAGTGCACAGTTGATTACAGTGTTACTTCCTTTTAATTCACATTCACATTTTATTTCTTCATTTGAGAAAAATACTATATAGGATTACAGACAGGATCAAGTAGTTGCTATCTAAAAAATTGCTATCTATTTTACAGATTTTTTAATCATCAGTCAAGTTATAAGTCAAGTTATATCAAATCATTTTATTTTTTTCTATCCATTTTCTAATGATTTTTTATGTAGTAAATATATAAAATACTAAATTTCAGTGATTGTTATGCATGTATCTTTACTATCATATATATATATACAGTATATATCGGCTTTAGATCATCATTTTCTTTAAAGCTGCTTTGAAATGTGTATTTATAAATATTTTGGACTTGACTTCTTCCATGCAAAAAACACATCTTCTACTGTTGAAACAATAAGCACACATACACACCAAAATCCATAGAGGATCTGAACGAGAACCCAATGTCTCTTGCCTTCACACTATGACTGACATCTCCTCATGACTGTCAGCCTTCGTGCTACACTAAGCGTTGTGTCGCCCTCATAAGTGACAGTCACTCCATTATCACATTATCAGAGTTGCCACATAAAACTTTACAGCACCGACACCCAGCATTCATCACACTCTCACCTCCAAGTGGACACATGGAGAGACTCAGTCTAGACTGACAAGTGGCCTGGGGTCTGACTGAAGCCTGACAATACTCCCCCAGAGCCCTATTTATGAGTTATTGTGCAGCGGCATCGACAACGGGACTTCACACCGCACAAAATCGACCTTTGCATTGTGTATGGTTCACTGCCCCTTTAGACGGTGTCCTGTTTGATAATTGCCTCCTTGCCATGTTCAGACCGGCCGTAAACACCCCCCTCCCTGGGTTTCTCGGTGAAGAGCAATTAGGAAAGTGACGACAATGATTAGTATTTATGCTGTAGGTTCAAAAGAAGGACGTATATTGTGCAGCTGTGACAATTCGGCAGTAAAATCAGGGAGCGGCAAAAGTTTGATTACAATTTCCCAAGGAGGTGGAAAGTGCTGCCGGTGGGGCGGGGAAGATTAAGCCTCAATGTACGCCCCCTGTCTGTGATTGTGTCTGCCACATTACATTATCCAAGATGCTCCGAGAGGAGATATAATGAGATTATCACAAAGACGCATGAATCGAATCCCAGATGAGACACTGGCCAGCAGTGAATGTGCGAGTCTCTGTTACTCACACCTGCATGAGTGGAGCTCCTCAAGCATGGAATGAGCAAAGCGCTCGAGCGTAACCACAGTGAAGCGCGAACAGAGGTGATCCATTGCTCTCCTGCAAAATATCATTGAAAAAAAGACAGAATACCTGAAGATCTGCACGAGAAAATACAGCTAATAAGACTTTGTAATATCTTAAATCTGCAACGTGTTTTAGCATCCCTGACATGGATGCGTTTCTGAATAACATATGATAGCATACCAGTGATTTCATTTGCATTCAAAGTAGAGGACATATCGCATAACCAAGGCTCAAGGTACTCTTTTCAGGTACTAGTTTTGAATTAAAGGTACAATTCACTCGAAAATTAAAATTCTGACATGTACTCACCGTCATGTCGTTCCAAACCAACAGTATATGGCTTATACAGGTGCATCTCAATAAATTAGAATGTCGTGAAAAAGTTAATTTTTTCTTGTAACTTATTTCAAAAAGTGAAACTTTCATATATTTTAGATTCATTGCATGTAAAGTAAAACATTTAAAAAAAAAATGTTTTAATTTTGATGATTAGAGCTCACAGCTCATGAACGTCAATAATCAGTATCTCAAAATTTTAGAATATTTACATTTGAGTTTCAATTAATGAAAATCCCTACAGTATAAATTCTGGGTATCTCTTGTTCTTTGAAACAACAATAATGGAGAAGACTGCTGACTTGGCAATGATCCAGAAGACGAACATTGACACCCTCCAGAAAGAGGGTAAGTCACAGAGGGTCATTACTGAAGGGTGTGGCTGTTTACAGAGTGCTGTATCAAAGCATATTAAATGCAAAGTTGACTGGAAGGAAGAATTTGGGTAGGAAAGGGTGCACAAGCAACAGGGATGACCACAAGCTTGAGAATACAGTCAAGCAAAGCTGATTCAAACACTTGGGAGAGCTTCACAAGGAGTGGACTGAAGCTGGAGTCAGTGCATCAAGAGTCACCACGCTAAGACGTCTTCAGGAAAAGGGCTACCAAGACACTTCTGAACCAGAGACAACGTCAGAAGCATCTTACCTGGGCTGTGAAGAAAAAGAACTCAGTGGTCCAAAGAGGAAGAGTGGAGAGGCACAGATTCCATGTTGCTTGAAGTCCAGTGTGAAGTTTCCACAGTCAGTGATGATTTGGGCTGCCATGTCATCTGCTGGTGTTGGCCCACTGTGTTTTCTGAAGTCCACAGTCAATGCAGCCATCTACCAGGAAATTTTAGAGCACTTCATGCTTCCTTCTGCTGACAAGCTTTATGGAGATGCTAAATTTAATTTTCCAGCAGGACTTGGCACCTGCCCACACTGCCAAAGGTACCAAAAGCTGGTTCAATGACCATGGTGTTACTGTGCTTGATTGGCCAGCAAACTCGCCTGACCGGTATTGTCAAGAGGAAGATGAGAGACACCAGACCCAACAATGCAGATGACCTGAAGGCCACTGTCAAAGAAACCTGGGCTTCCATAGCACCTCAGCAGTGCCACAAACTGATCACCTCCATGCCACGCCGAATTGAGGCAGTAATTAAAGCAAAAGGAGCCCCTACCAAGTATTGAGTACATATACAGTAAATGAACATACTTTCCAGAAGGCCAACAATTCACTAAAAATGTTTTAGTTTTTATTGGTCTTATGGAGTATTCGAATTTGTTGAGAATTGGTGGGTTTTTGTTAAATGTGAGTCTAAATCATCACAATTAAAAGAACCAAAGACTTAAACTACTTCAGTCTGTCTGCATTGGATTTATTTAATACATGAATTTCACAATTTGAGTTGAATTACTGAAATAAATGAACTTTTCCATGACATTCTAATTTATTGGGATGCACCTGTACTTGTTCTGTGCAAAAAATATATATATATATTTTAAAGACATTTAAAAAAGTCAATGTAACTTTTTACATAAGGGAACACATTAAGAAATGAATTGCATTTTTGTGAAGAATCATCTGAATAGTGTTCACTCACACAGAGATGAAGACTGCACTGATAAGTTTTATATAAAAAGTGTATTAATTATGGCCCGATCCCATTTCTACCCCTTACCCTACACTTTGTGCGTTCACGTTAAAGGGTAGAGGTGTCTCGATTCTCTTTTGGTTGGATGGGTAGGGGTAGGGGAAGGGCCAGATAGCCCTTGAAATGAAGATTTTTCAGGACCACACTTCAATTGAAGGGTATGTGTCACGAATCCGGTCCGTGGCCTTCCGTCTGATTGCCACCAGAGGTCGCTCTTCCATTATATTAACTCTCACACCACACAGACTGTTACACATCACCCTGGACTACATTTCCCATGTTCCATTGCACTGATTGGACTCACCTGCAGTCAATCACACACACACTATATTACACCCACTCAGACCCTTCTCAAACTGCCGAGTATTGTCTGCGTTTATCGCTCTCACCTGTTTGCTGGTGTTCGACACTGCCTGTGTTTTGACCATGTTTATTAATAAAAGCTTGCATATGGATCAGCACGCCTCTGTCTCCCCGTTACAGTATGAGAGTTATCAGCATAAACAGGCTACAGCGGCAACACAGCTGCCCGAGTGAACAAAAAGACCCATAAATGTAAGAATTGTTGGCATTAATAAAGATTTTAATGAAAAGTAATCATTTGTTTTATGTTACACTCAATCATGTTATTATATTATATTCATATTTACAGTCATGCTATTCAAAGAAATGTTTGCAAACAAACACTAATGTTTGCTTACGTGATATCATTACTGGCTGCACGATAGTGCCACAACATATTTTACATTTACATTTATGCATTTAGCAGACGCTTTTATCCAAAGCGACTTACATTGCATTCAAGTTACAATTTTTACATTTTTATCAGCTCTTGCTTTCCCTGGGAATCGAACCCATGATCTTGGCGTTGCTAGCGCCATGCTCTACCATTTGAGCTACAGGAAAGCATATTTTCAAGTCTGATCAGAGCGATAACCACCATAGACATTGAGGGGGGCTATAGTCCCCCCAATAATTAGAAATCGCTAAACCTTTTTCTCAAATATTGCCAATTCGAGAGAGAGAGATGAAAGTTGCGTGTATGCACGTCTGTGCGTCTCTCTTTACAGTGAGTTTACTTCAAAAACAGCGATTTTATCCTCTCCTTGCTGGAAAATATAATGTAGCGATTCAGTATGTAAACTGTTATTAATAAAAGTGGGGCAGCGTTGACAAGTTTCTTTGCTCCTGGATGTGTGAGCTGCGCGATCTCCAATGTGTGTGTGTGTGTGTGTCAGTAAGCAGCGCATTAATATAGAATGGTAAGGCTCTAATGCACACACCAGTATAAGTGTGTATTGTAGGAGCTAGAAGACATTGGTATAGTAGTGGTGTCCCATTTCTTAGGGGAATATTTTCACCCCTATCCCTTGACACTCTGTTTTAAGGGACAAGGGGAAGGGGTAGGTGAAGGGGTATAAAATAGAATTGTGATTGAGCCTATATATGGAGATTTGGAGATGTGAAGAGTAAAATATAGACACTGGAACATACTTAATATTGTGCTTTACCAGCAGAGACAATGAGAGAATCGGTACCTAAATATGGCTGAAGAAGCACAAAACAAAACTGAATGTAAACATTGACGTGCACAAGGTGTAAAGATTTGATGATGGAGAAAATAGTAGTTGGAGTAGTTGCTTATTTTTTGTTGGACTGGTTAGGGAATTATTTGTGTAGACCACTTTGTAAAACTCAGTAGTATCAGTATCATTTACATTAAACCAAACCACATGAATAGATGGCAGTGCAACGTCTAACACCACTGCTGTATCGGTACTGAAAATACACAAAGAACAGCAACGTTAACACCAGCCAAAGAACCACTTTACCACTCAACTGGTGTGTTCTGGGTGTCCTGAAATGACAGTAACTTTGTATTATGAGCATATCACAATTTAAGACTTTATTATTAACCCATACATTAAATCCAAAACAATGATAACAATGCACACAGACTACAAATATGGTGACACAAAGAGTTATATGTGAACTAGCAGATCGCAAGAAGCTAATGCATTATAAAAATGCCTCTCCGCCTCTCCGCTTCCGGCGCTGCTGTGCTCAGTCGACGTTAAAGGATGGCTCCGCTCAATTTGTGTTTTTATATACTCTTTTACGTACTTTTACTTTCTCTTTTTACACGTTTAACGTCTGCACTATTTACCTATGACAAAAGAACACTTTTGGACATTGGACACCGCTGCACTAACCTGCTTCTGGACACTTTATCCACGGATCCAGCGTGGCCATTGGAGATTCTTCGGAACGCCGAGGCTAACAAAGGCGACCCGAATAATCCCAGGAGGCGCAAGAAACACCGCGGACGACGCGCTGGAATTCGTGACAGACTGAGGAAAAGGGCTCACAGTCCTCCTCTCCCCAGTATTCTGCTCGCAAATGTCCAATCCTTGGAGAATAAGATGGACGATCTTAGAGCCAGGACAAGTTTCCAACGGGACATTAGGGACTGTAACATCCTTTGTTTGTCTGAAACATGGCTCTCCCCCTCGGTTCCCGACACCGCTGTAACACCGTCTGATAACTTTTCTGTTTTACGGATGGACAGAACAGCTGAGGCCGGAAAAATCAAGGGTGGTGGTGTGTGTTTCATGATTAACAAGAAATGGTGTGACCCCAGGAATATCTCCATTCTGTCGCGTTCCTGCTCGCCTCATCTGGAACATCTCTCCATTATTTGCCGCCCATTCTATTTACCCCGCGAGTTCTCCGCGGTCATCGCTACTGCCGTTTACATTCCACCTCAGGCAGACACGAGCTTGGCTTTGTCCAAACTCCACGAAGAGCTCAGTGGCTTCATCAACAAACACCCTGATGCAGCCTCTATCATCGCAGGGGACTTTAACAAAGCCAACCTCAGGAAGGTCATGCCGAACTTTCACCAGCATGTATCCTGTCCAACTAGAGGACCGAATACACTGGATCACTGCTACACTCAGTTCAAGAATGCCTATAAAGCTCGGACCCAGCCAGCTTTTGGTAAGTCTGACCACGCCGCCATTTTCCTCACACCGGAATATAAACAAAGGATCGTTCAGGAATCCCCGGGGAAGAGGGAAGTGACGCGCTGGTCCTCCCACTCTGAAGCTATGCTGCAGGCGTCTCTTGATGACGTCGACTGGGACATGTTCCGGGCGAGTTCAGCTGACGTCAGCGAGTTCACGGATGTAGCATTAAGCTTTGTCAACATGCTAACCGACCAAGCCACTGAAACGGTAACAATAAGGACATTCTCTAATCAGAAACCGTGGGTGGACAGATCAATCCGTGCTGCGGTTAACCAACGCACTGCCGCATACAACGCTGGTCTTCTGTCAGGAAACATGAGCGATTACAAAGCATCATGTTATGCTCTCCGACGGGCAGTTAGAGCTGCTAAACTCCGATACAGAGAGAGAATTGAGTCACACTTTCAGCTCAATGACTCTCGACGCATGTGGCAGGGACTGAAGACCATCTGTTCCTCTGGAAATAACACCTCCGCCGAGGTGAGAGCAGATCCATTGCTGGCCGAAGAGCTAAACATCTTCTACGGCCGCTTTGAACGCAACGGCGGCGCGACTGTGCCGATCAGCGCGTCAGGAAGCAGCAGACGGAGCAGCGATGTTGATCATGTTATCACCGTGACGGAGGACGAGGTTCGGAGAGAATTAAGGAGAGTAAACATCAGGAAAGCCGCCGGACCTGATGGGATTACCGGACGCGTCTTGAGATCGTGCGCCGATCAGCTTGCTGGTTTGTTTACTTCCATCTTTAATGAGTCCCTTGCTACCTCTGTGATTCCCACCTCATTTAAGAAATCTGTCATCATCCCTGTGCCTAAGAACAGTAAACCCTCTTGCCTGAATGACTATCGACCAGTGGCCCTCACATCAACAGTCATGAAGGTTTTTGAGAGACTTTTAAAGAAACACATATGCTCCTCCATCCCTGCTACCTTGGACCCTCTTCAGTTTGCCTATCGCCCAAATAGGTCTACTGACGATGCCATCTCTCAAGTACTGCACTCCTCCCTCACTCATATTGACAGCAAAAATGGCAATTATGTCAGACTGTTATTCATTGACTATAGCTCAGCTTTCAACACTATAGTCCCCTCCAAGCTAGCTGTGAAACTCTCAGACCTCGGCCTAAACACTTCACTCTGTGACTGGATCCAAGACTTCCTCACCGGCAGACCACAAGTGGTGAAAATGGGCCAGTTCACCTCCAACTCCATCACCCTGAACGTAGGAGCCCCGCAGGGCTGCGTTCTGAGTCCCCTGCTCTACTCTCTCTACACACACGACTGTGTGTCCTCTCACAGCTCCACTTCTATTGTTAAATTTGCTGATGATACTGTGGTTCTGGGCCTCATTTCCAACAATGATGAGACCGCATACTTGGGTGAGGTGGAGAGACTAACAGCATGGTGCCAGGACAACTGTCTCTCTCTGAACGTGAACAAAACTAAAGAGCTGATTGTAGACTTCAGGAAGAGACAGCAGCGGCCCTACACTCCTCTCATGATCAGCGGGACCCCTGTGGAGAGGGTGAGCAGCTTCAAGTACCTCGGTGTAAACATCTCCGAGGACCTGACTTGGACTGCACACATTCAAACACAGGTCAAGAAAGCCAGGCAAAGACTGTATCATCTGCGACAGCTGAGGAAATTCAGGGTCTCACCAGCAATCCTGAAAACTTTCTATTCAGGGGCCATAGAAAGTGTATTGACTCAGTGCATCTCAGTGTGGTACAGTAACGCCACAAATCAGGACTGCAAAGCTCTGCAGAGAGTTGTGCTCTTAGCTGAGCGCATCTCTGGGTCTGCCCTCCCCTCTCTGCAGGACATCTACCTGAAACGCTGCAAAAGCAGAGCTGAAAAAATAATCAAGGACTCAAATCACCCCGGAAACTGTCTTTTCATCACACTGCCATCGGGCAAGCGCTTCAGAAGTGTGATGGCAAAAACTGAGAGACTGAGGAGGAGCTTCTACCCTCAGGTCATCAGGCTCCTAAACTCAGTCTCATAACATCTACAGGACTCAATTTAATTAACTGTAACACCCATCATTCTCCATCTTCCGCATTGCTGCTATGAGTACATACCCGGTACAACCTGTTTGCACATTCATCTTGCACATCCCTGGTTATATTAATATTTATTAAACCCACAGTAGACTATATTGCACATTTTAGTTCATTGCACATTTTACTCCTTATTTTATTCTTGTTTTTACTATTATTATTATTATTACTTTATTTTTTATCTTATTCCTACCTATATTAAATATATGCTCCTGTGTTATGTATCATCTTTTATTTTTATTTTTTTTGCACTGTCCATTGAGCGGACCTGTCCTGACCTACATTTCACTACTGATTATACCCTGTATGATTGTGTATGTGACAAATAAACAAGAACCTTGAACCTTGAACCTTGAACCTTGAAATCTAAACAATTAAGACAGTAAAATATATTTATGTTATTTAAACAGTATAATAATTAATTGATAATAATTGTTTAAATTTAATATAATAAAATTAATAATAAAAATAGTTTAAAGGCTAAAATGTGAAGTTTATCATTTTATAAAACATAATTTTTTTTCTGAAAACCTGCATCTGAACTGTAAATCATGCTTTTTACAGTCATTATACAGATTGTGTTACCATATTTTTTTTATATTTTATTTATTTTATTTTATTTGAATTAAAAAGTTTTAAATCAGATCTTAAAAACCCATTAAGATTTGACATTAGATTGATTTAATTTTTAAACCTGTGCAACATTGGCGCAGTACTAGTAGCTATGTGTTCGAACAAACATAGATGCATCCTTCCACATTCACGCATACACTAAACAACCTCATTTATCTCAATGAACCAAAGGTGAAATTCAGAGGCGAAAGTCAAATGTATCCATAAGATGACCAAAGAGAAGCTGTCAATTATCCCACAATACACAAACACGATAACCTCCAAAGGGGCTTTTATTTGTAGCTGCACAAATACCATTTCATCAAAGAGAAAGGTCAAACACATCAGTCTCTCTAGTTGTTAAGATAAATAAACAAATGTACCAACCGTGAAAGGTCGAAAATCAGTCCGGACTAAAAACTACAAGGAGAATAAAACATGACCTCAGACAGGCCATGATCGCATGCTGTAAGTTCCTGCGGTAAAGTCTGCACCTCTTGCCTCTCAATAATGAAAATGAAATTCAAAACAGAGCTTTTAGAATAATTAACAAGTGTCAGCCAGGAGCAAAAACGTTATTATTTAAAATGAGCTGAATTAGCTGAAAATTAGTGAGCTGCGTATGAAGAGCTGTCATGTTGTCACATCACATTTAATGCGGGATCAATCTTAATGCATTACCAAGCGTGCTGTTTACACTGCTTAAAACAATGATAACTCATTGTCATCACCAAATGGAGCGGCGTTAGTTGGACGGCATACATATTTCAGACGAGTCATATCTGAACAGTTTAGTGTGGAGGTGACACCGCTGACTTTGGGAGCAGAGGAGAAATGAACTCTGCAGGAGCGTGACATAGGTCACTCTGGAGTCTTGGAGATGAAAGCTCAGCCGAGGGATCTTGTCCCCTGCACACAAAATGAATTATTCATCGAGGATTTGGAGACATCAGTTAGAGGATCTGTCGATACCAACCCCCATCTCCCCCAAACACACAAAGACCGGCCAGTAACAGTATGCTCTGCCCTTTAATGCAACCTTTAAAATGAAGAGTCTCCTGATAGGTGGGTCATTGTGTCTCAAAATCTCAGAGAGAAAGCATGCATCTAAACAAACACTATACTAGATGGCTTTATGCTTTGTGGATATTTCGAGAACAGTTTTAAAATATCACTTTTAAGAATCATTTTACTGAAGGCAGGGGCACGGTTTAATCTAAAGGTCAGGAATTGTACAACACATTGACAACTGGATCTTTTTGACACTGATCAACGGAGAAGAACAAGGAAAGTGGTTATATTTTCCATCGGAACATCATGTATTCGAGAGCTGGAAGACTGCGAGGACTGTATGAATTACTGGGTCAGTGACATATAAAAGTTTCCACAAATAAAGAACACAAGGCTAGTTCTTAGAAATGTGCTCTCTGTATTCATGACAGCTTCTAAAATCCTTTAAGTAATTTCAATAAAAGTTTAAATTTAATGTCATGTGGTGTAACAGTCATGCACAACCCAAAAAAGTTGGAACATTTTGTAAAATGCAATTAAAACTAGAATTTGTGATTTGTTAATTCTATTTAACCTTTATTTAACTGATAAAACTATAAAGAAACATTTCCAATATTTTCATTGACCAGTGTAATTGGATTTTGCAAACATAAACAAATTTTGATTTTGAGGGCAAATCACAAATTCTTGTTGTTTTTGTTTTTTTTTAAAGAATGGGTTAGAAATGGGTTTGTTAAAATACGACCCTTACACCCTTGAATGCATGTGATTCTTAATTGTTTAAAAAAAGTTCAAATATATTTCACTTTTAGAAACGTATTTACAAATATATTGTCAAATACATTACTGTTTTTTAAGCAGCAAATCAGCATATTACAATAATTTCCGAGAGATCATGTGACACTGAAGACTGCAGTAATGATGCTGAAAATTCAGCTTTGCATCACAGGAATAAATTACATTTTAAAATACATTCAAATAGAAAACTGTTACTTTAAATTGCAATAATGTTTCACAATTGTTTACTGTATTTTTGAGCAAATAAATGCAAAAATTAAAAACTCATAGAAGATGCATTCAAGTTATTGAATGCAAGAATTGCACTTTAAAATTAAATTTTGAATAGATAAACCGGTAAAACAAACAAAATTCATGTCACGTCATGTCATTGACTCTCAAGACAGAGTCATAAATTCCTAATTTGTATAGTTCTGAATGTTTTTGCCCTTGCCTTAGGAGAGCATAAACAAAAAGTGGCCCAAAGTTAAATGTGTTTTGTTAGGAAGGCCACCCACTGAGAAAAACACCCCGTGGTCCTGTCTCATCATTTTGGCATTTATATGACACTAAAGAGGCATTCAGGACAACATCAGACATTTGTGGTAAAAATTGTAGCATTTCACACTGTTTCCGTCAGGAGTCATTTCCTCGATTCCTTCGTGTTTCGCTTGTGACAGTCATAAATTCTCAGGCAGGGCCATCCATCATTCTTCTCAGCAGCACGTTGATGGGACCTGTCTTGGATGGGCTGTTTTGCGAACTGTCTATATTTAACCAGCATGAGGTAAATATTTAGTGAGTGGTGTGACGGGATGCCCCTGGAAAGCGGTGAAGTCGCTACGGGCGAAAGACGAGACGGGGAGCTGTCAGAACAAATGGCCGGACAGAACTCAAGAGGAACTCGAGGTGTTCAGACACTGGGGCACTTCACGAGGGTTAGGCTATGAAGACAAACACCCCTGCTGGAGGAAATCCCACCTTGTCATCCACCACAGCATGGCTCAGGATTACTCTGTGACACAGTCATTTGAAAATCACAACGCAAAGGTCTGAGCTCTGCCACAGCATTGATCTTCAACGGAAGCTCTTCAATCACAAACTCTTTTAAAGTATAAAACTAAGGACGTTTTTGGTGCACACCCAAATCTGAATGATGTCAGACTTTGGTTTGTTTGGCTAGTGTGAAGCATTTGCATAGAATACACACCTTTCATTGTGCAATTAATGACATATTTACAATAAAGATGTGGATAAAATCGAACACCTTATCTAGAAATTCACAACCAATGACTTCAAAATGAATCAACCGAAATATCAAACAAAAAGTAAATATTATATTATATTTATGTCTGCAGTTGTTCGTTTGTTTGTTAGACTGATCAGCCATCGACTACATGGATAAAGTGATATTTTGCAGTGGCTATTTACACTAAGTGCAAATAGCAGGATTTTCTGCTATTTATATTACTTATTGCAAATAGTGGCAATTATATGCACTTCAGTACTGTATTACATTATAAAACAGTATGCAATAATAATGTATTGAGTGTAAATTATCATTTTAATTCAAATTATTAAACGGATGCCACCTTATTGGTACAATAAAGCCCTTTCTAACCCTACCCTAACCCTACCAGATACTTTATTTTCATCTTTTTTGTTATTTCCTTAATTTTTCTTGAAAATAAATGCCTTTACGATGTGATATTAGATTTGAAAAGGCAGAAAAAATAAGTTCAGCAAAAGGCGGGTTCAAACCCGGGTCGATCATGTCAAAATGACCACGGCACGTGCTTTACCATCTGGCCACTGGATCTGATGATTCATAGCCGTTTTTTATAATGTTGACTATCCCAATCACACGTTGGTGGGCGGAGTTAGTGTAAATAGCCTCTGCCAACAAGGTGGGCTATTTGCACTTAGTGTAAATAGACACTCCATATTTAAAATGAACATATCTAGGGATGCACTGACTGTTCGGCAACCGAAATTATTTGGCCAGAAAATATTAAAAAAAAAGCTCTTTCGGTGTCGGCCGAATTGGTGATTTGATGCTATCAAATGGCAACCAGCATAGAGTGATAGGTGCGCACTCTTTATAATTCAGCAAACATGTCGGCAGTGTGGAAGCATTTAAAACTGTCTGAGAAAGACTCAAAAATCATTACAAGACCCGACAGTGAGAGTCTGTTTAGCACTGCATCGCATGTCTTTGATCAGAAGAGGAGGGGGGGGGGGGGGGTTGCTGGTTACTGTATGATGATTGAAATCACAAAATGGCCTTAAACAATTAGGCCTAGTAAATAAACTGCAGAATGTTATGTTTTCTAATATACGTACAAATTGCATGTATTCAAACAGCGCTGCACGAGCTCGCATCACTTACACTGTAAAAAATGAATCATGGGTCTTGTAATTTTCATTAAAAAAATAGTGAGTATATTTCATTAAAGAAATTGTGATTCAGTGTTGTATAGAAAATATTGAGGACTTTTTACTAATAATACCAAGAGATATGTTTTCCTCTTATTTTTAAAGGAAACTTTTATTGAGGAATCAGAATTGAGGAACTGATTAAACTAAAAAAAAATAAGGAAAGAAGGCTACCTATTTATTTTAAGATAATTAGCTCAATTTTGCAGTTTTATTTTTGAGGTGATTGTTAGTTCCCAGCATGCTTTGCATATGGCTGGATATGGAGAGTAAATTTGAAATGAAATGCTATTTTATGCGTTTTTGAGTGAAGGGAAACATCTATTAATGTTTAATGTTCAGTTATGTTTGCCATTTGAAAGAGTTTCTGTTACACTGAAGTTACCATAGTGCAGAAGAGTAGAGATTATAGTTATGGATATTATTCCTCTAAGGCATTACGCCTTGTTCAATGAGCATAGCTTTAGTGCTGGTGCAGTACTTTCCAGTATTTCTCACGTATTTTCCTACTTGAGCTGTTTGGCTGTATACAGTCTTTTAAACGTGCAAAATAACTCAAAGTCAAATACAAACAGGCCTCACTCAAAATCACTGACTTCTGAGAATCAACTTCAAATAAATGAGCACATTTCACTAATTATATTAAATTCATTGTGTCATAAGCCCGATTCGGACGGCAATTGTTTCTCATATGGACGTCTGTAAAAATAAATGTACATATCACCTCAGTGATAAAACTCATGGATTCGGACGGCGATTTATTCACAGTGGAGGAGTGAGTTCTGTGATCCTACGAACCCGGGAACACATGCTCACGTGACCAATCACATGATTGTCTGCTTTAAATAAAATTAATTTTATTTACAAATGTATTCTTATTATTGTGTAAAATGTATTTTAAAATACTTATTATTATGTAAAATATATTCTTACTATTCCAAGCATATTTTATAATATTTATTATTTGATTATTTAAATCTCCTGTTTAAAAATAGGAAAATAGACGCGCTATAGTTGTATATAATTATACGCGATATATATCTGTTTATAATACACATTTTAAAATTGTATTGCATACCTGCTGCTGCCATAATAAAGACCCATTTGAACGTTTATGTGCTTTTCTTCTCTTCTGCTCCCAGTCGCTGTGGTTGAGCAGTCATGAAGTATTGTTCTTTTAAATACTTTCCAGCATTTCAGAAATAATATGTAAATTACTCCGAAGTACAACGTTACGGTGTTCGTGAGCGCTCAAAAAGGGATTAAACACTGAATTTTGGATCGATTTCTTCTCGTAAACTCAGAGATGTGGATTCGGACGGCAATTAAATTACCACACGACCTCGGTGTTTGTCAAAAACAGTAGGTAATTCGGCCGGGGATTTTCACGGGGGTGGTGAGAGATAAACACAGACATCCTGGATTCAGACGGCAATTAAATCACCAACTACCCCCTGTATATGGTGAAAATCACTTACGTCCCCCTGAGAAACAATTACCGTCCGAATCGGGCTTTAGATTAATTAATTTAGGAGATTTTACATGATTTATTCAGGTAGATTCCATTAAAAATACAAGTCTTAAAAACTACTCAAAAATATTAAGTGTAATATTGTTACCATGTTTTTTTAAGTTAATAGCCCGTTCCATTTTTTACACTGTATTCGGCCTTCAGCCCAGTGTTTCATTTCATTCAGCTTCAGCTTTGGCCAAGAATTTTCATTTCGGTGCATCCCTAAACATATCTACATTAAGCCAATATGACTAAAGCATGAGCTTTATGAATGAAAATGCACATTATGTGATTTCAATTTCAAATCGAATGGCCACACTGCATCTTTTGTGTGTCTCAGAATACAAACTTAATAATAACTTTAAACATATATATATAACATGCTACTTTGTTTTTAGTTTGACCGATAAGACCATTTCTTTCAAAACGAGTCTGCAGAGGAAATCATGCTGTTGTCATTATATTTACAATTTAAACACTGTTCTTAACTAAATAAAAATAACATTTCTAATAAAAAGGAATCATTTAAATGATACAATTTTTTTAAATTAAACGACAGCATATTTGCTATGTAGAAACTGTAAATAATCAGAAAAACAAAAACATGTACCACTTCTGATGTAAGCCTGTTCTTCTGTTCTGAATACAGA
>CM041799.1:44439524-44487024 GCA_023376895.1 Aspiorhynchus laticeps | reverse complement strand
AGATTCACTATAATGTTACACATGTTTTCTTTCTCAGCTGTTTGCTTTCACATGACCTAAATTACTGTGTTTACAAGGATACTTGTTCAATACTCCCGCACCGTGTTCATGTGTGTCTCTGACAGAAACAGTCTCTTAGACAGCGTGCACACACGGCGAAATGAGTTCTCTTTCAATGATGATTGCATCTCAATGGCTTAAAATCACTTGCTTTTAAATCATAATGCTTAAAAACATGTGCAAATGATACGTTTTCGTGACCATGTATCACTACAACATCACATGAGCATAACCGCAATAGAGGCAATAGTCCAAAATCTCTACCGGTTGACAAATTCCTACCGGTTCATGTCTACCGGTATAATTGCAATGAACATAAAACAAATTAACAATAGAGATATAAACAGAACAAATTTCACAGGCATTTGATGAACAAAAATGGAATAATAGTCTCTGAACAACGCTGGGGTCAACATCAAAAGTTGCAGTCAGCAGCTGCATTAAGTATTACAGTGCATCTCATCCTCATTGACTGATACAGATTTGAGATGTTACTCCACTCTTCCACCGAGAAATCTGTAAGCTCCCAGACATTACTGGGGGGGGACATGGTTACATGTGGTTTGTCACTGCAAAGAAAATCAGCTGTCCATCCTTACTCCCTGTAGCACCGTCTTAGCATTACCCTGCATTACGGACATTGCTGTTTATTGCTGAGTCCACATCTGTGATCCTCATGTCTCCCTGCAGCTGGACTATGGCATGTTCACACAGGTAATCAGGAACCGGACACCTTTCTTCTGGTGTTTTTCAGAGTCAGTAGAAAGGTCTCTTTAATGTCCCAAGTTACTGTAACTGTGACCTTCATAGCCTACCACCTGGAAACGGTAAGTGTTTTAAGGACTGTTTTACAGGTACGTGTGCAATAATTGTTAATGGTTCATTGAATAAGCATGGAAAACAATCCTTCCCAATAAAGATTTGTAAAGCTTATTTGGATTTTACAAAATTATCTTTAAAATATAGTATCTTGATGTTTCTTGTTATAACCGAGTTGACTTTTTCCAGCTGATGAATGATAAAAACATTGACAGCCAATCAGAATACAAAAGATTTTAAAGAGCTTGAGCATGTAAAGCAACAGAGAACAAAACCACAGCAGGCACTTATAATAAACAGAACGTTATCGTCCATTAGTGTGGACCAGAGGTTGCGTTAATTGAAATCTGAAGGCCGTCCGTCACTTTGACAGATTACACTGAGGGTGATCTACTGTAATTTATAACTGTAATCCCACCCCTGTCCAGCTGGTGGCGAGTGCGCTCCAGTGTGACAGCAGAGCACAGGATCATCAGCCTCCAGAACAAAAATAAAACTGTCACGAGTCTTTTGCTATGTGTTTGATTACACACAGGTGAGTATCCTCTAGTAAAGCGAAAGAGATGATCAGTTATCATGTGCACTGATCTGAGGTGTCTACAGCGATCTATCACGCCACATTAAAGAGTGCCAAAACGGTATTTATTGCTTGAATTTCCTGATAAAATGGACAGAATTAGAAATCTGAGACTTTGTTTCATATCAAAAGTAACAATGCACAAAGCTTAGCCCCTTGCATTTCACTGGTTGGGAGGCACACTATATGTATTGTTCATTCATCAACTGAAAACAGCATCAATTGTTATTTAAGAATGGATATTGGTTCATAAATTGAGAATTTATTAAAATCGAGAAATCTGTGTTTTGTTTTACCCAGCCCTAGCATATTTTGTTGTTTAGTGGCCTCCGCTGTCACTGTTGAACATGAAAAGTGACACACAGTCTCTGTTCATCTGTTCTCATCAGAAATTAATAAATGCATAAGCTTATGCTCATCCTGTATGTTCATTATTAAAAATGAAAATGTGAACAAAAATAAAAGCAATAAATGTGTTATTAAAATATGAAAATTAAAATGATGGTTAATAATAGATTATGACAGAATTTTTTCAACCCAGTGACAATGTAGACTTTAACATTGTCCGTGATTTTGATGGACAATGGTGTGGACCAACCTCTGCTGTGGACACTAACATAGTTATCGCTCTTAGTGTAAACAGGTCATAATATAAACCCTTGTCGAATTATTAATTCTGTAGATTAGATTATATATCTCTCCTGGCTGTAAATCTAAGACTACAGTAAATCAGCTCATTCCAAACCGTCAGCAGCTTGATTTTGGAAAAATAAGGCCACAAGGGCTAGGAGTTGCCAATTAAACTAAATAAATCACCTAAAATGAAGAGAATGTCATTAAAATTACTAGCCACCACTGAACCCTAATTCATTAATCGTTAGGTGGGATATATGCGCTTTCATATTTTCTACTAAAGCTTCATTTTAGCTGTTTTCACTGAGATATTTTGCATGTATGAGTGTAAGGTGAAGTACTATTATGCCCAAATTACAAACATCAGGAGAGATACGAGATACAGGAGGACACCTGCTGCTAAACCACAAAACATGCATTCATAATCCAGAATCCTTAGTAGGCCCAAAAATGCAGCCAACAGCCAATTAAACTTCTGTTAGCTCATATAGAAAACATCTATAAATCACAGCACATGGAAAAATACAGCAGAACATGAGATAATATCACCAGCCACAGAAAAACTGCAGCAAACACAAATGTTGCTCCACTGGCATCCTATATTTCATCTCCCGGGGCTGAAACAGTCACAGAAGAAGTAAAAAATGTGGAAAAAGTGAGAAAAAGAATACAACACCCTGGAGCCAGAAAAAACACCAATAACTAACATCACAAGATGAATAATGAAAACTGCTGTTTTTTTGTTTGGTAAGGATAAGAGGATGTTCTTTGGACCCATCTATCGCACTCCTGTCTGTGTTTGAGCACTCTAGTGTGCACTTTTATAAAGAGCTTGAGTTTTTCCAGACAGAGTGAGCGGCTGTCAGTACAGCTATAGCCAAAGGATGCACTCTGGAGCGTGACAGGCTGACTAGGTGCTCTGAATTGTTGACAAGGAAAACGTTGTTTGCTTCCGATGTTGGACAGCATCAAATAAATGGAGGTATTTTGTGGCAGAGTAGCATTTCGAGGCTGTCCGAGTCGGGTGGGTGAATGTGGTCTGACAGAGGGGCACTGAGCGGACTACCCTTGGGAGGTGCGTAATGTTCCCTTGTGACATTTTAACTGATACACACACTGAAACATTAGGACATCCGGAGGACACTTTCTTGTTTCCTTACATCCACTTCTGATGGCAAGAAGCGTGACGTTACTTGAAAAAAATATTTAGAGTTTTATGCTATTTTAAAAATAAAATATGGCTCTTTTTATTTGTTTGTTTCATGCTGTTGATTAACCTTGAAGGTATAGCTCACACAAAAAAAAACTGAAAACTGTCTCATTTACTCAATCTCACATCATGTCGTTTGACATACTTTCATCTGTGGAACACAAAAGAAGATATTTTAAGAAATATCTCAGTGTTTGTTTGGTACAAAAGCTGTCCCTTGGTGGTATCCTTTCGAAAGGTACACCTCTGTACCTAATTAACCCCTAAAGAGTGCATATTAGGACCCTTAAAGTTAAAGGTATTAGAACCTTCTGAAAAGGTACCGCCCCAGTGACACTGGAAAGTACATTGGATGTCAATGGTAACAAAACTGCTTGGTTACTAACATTTCTTAAAATACTTTCTTAATAAATAAATAGGACACATCCCTCATTTAAGGAAAAAAGGCACAGTTAAAACTTGTGTATTTGTGCTCTAATGCCACTGTGGTTATTTAAGTGTTTCATTGACATGACCACAAAGCTGTAAAACTGGATACAACTACACAAAATGTAAGTGTTTTTTTTTTAATTATTATTATTCTTATTGTCTTGTGCCTACAGTATACTACTGAAACAGATTACATTTAAAATATAAAAATTGAGGGACTGAGATTAATTTTTCTGGTAATCAAGATTGTGCCACAAATGCTGTTGACTGATCCTTAAAATGTACTGAACCCAGAATATTAATTTAATCTGTATGGACTATTATAGTTACATTAACTACGTCTATAGTTAATTTAAATCAGCGCTCATTCAGTGAGTTTACAGATATTATGTAACAGATTATAACGTCAAAAAGGTCTAATTGCAGAAAAAAGCAGAAATGAAATGCATCAAAACGAAGTGTTTGTGATCTTGAACAGTATCTTTCATCTATATGCACTCATATTCAACACACTTCCTTTAATGCAAGTTGATATTCTGCCATCTAGTGGCACAAGCATTATTTGTTGTTTAAAATGCCTCCAAGAATCTCCCTTAGTCATAAATAAATAACTATCACTGGAGGAGGTCTGGCTTTGAATGTATTGATATTTTAATCTGATAAAATCCCTTAAAACCAAATCTATCCCTCAGCATACAAAAAACCTAACCTCCATCATAATGAGAGGATAGTGAGAAAAAGTGTTGCTCTCTTAGACCCAAACCATTTGAATGTTGGAGAGTAAATAATGAACATTTGGGGACCAAACTTAACTCCCACTCCATCCACAGATTTCCCATCACGTTGCTAAAAATACCATTCATAACTCGGTGTAATTTCAGTGTCTTACGGACGGCTGTGTGCTAGATAAGAGTCCCAAATCACTCTGCTGGTCCGGAGCAGAGAAATGTTAATTCCAAACCTAATGCATGGTGGCACTCTCTCCTCTCCATCGAGGTGTGATTTACCCCATGTGAAAGCATCCTGACAGCCTCCTCCATCATCACACCTCTGTGACCAAATCTATAGGATGCTCAAATCTCCTGGTCCCCGGCTCATTCGTTCTTTCCATCCCTCCATCCGCAGGTGAGGCTGAAGACTGTATCGCTCAGTCCTCTGAGAAACAGAGGCAGTCAAGCCCACTGGGACATGTGTGCGTAATACGGGCTCTCGGGTTGTTAGATGCTGGTGTTCATTAATTAGCACAGACTTCAATCATGCGAAATAGCACCTAAGGCTGCTTTTAATTTAGATGAGATGCTGCGCAAACACATCCAGGGCTAGTGGCATGTAGTTATTGCAGCTACACTGAAACATTTATTCTTTTAGCAGATGCTTTTATCATCAGCAACTTGAAACAAAGCAGACAGCATGAAAATGCAATGAAAGGGAGCAAAATAAAGCCAAAAAGTGGGTGGATGCTACTCATAGTCTTTAAAGTTCATTTGAGAGTCTATCAATATGCCTATTTAAGCCATTAGATCAATGCAATTCAATACTGCAGTGCTCCAGATTGCATGAAATCCACTGATTCACGCTTGCCTCTATATAAATGCTTGGTAAAATACTGCAAGGAGAGCACAGGCTTAAGTATCTGAAAGTTTGCCAATGCAAATTGCCCTTTGAAAACTTCTTTTGAAACCTTTGGGAGTTTTAGCTGTGGAGGGGGTAAAGCTGTTGATTTCAACACTGTGCATTTTTCATTTTAATTTAGTTTTAATTGCATCAATGAGCATGGAGCTGAAAATTGCACATGGCATGCAGCTGCTGGTATGGCCAGGGGGCAGCATTTATTTATTTATTTTACTATTGTCTGTGTGCTTGCTGGAGTGCAACAGAGGACTGGGGCCACACACTGTAATGGATTCCCTGCTCGTCCTGTAACGTGTAGCCAAGTGTGATTTGTCAGGTTGCTGCAGGGGGCAAGAGTTTTTCTGCTTTTTTAATCAGATTCTTCTTGTTTGGTTTAGTAGCTAAAAAAATATTTGTTTCAGCTAACAAAAAAGTGTGACTAAATGTTGACCCCATTATTCATGATCCATTAGATTTTAAACTATATTAAATCACTAAAGATTAAACAAACGCTATTTACTCATTATAAAATC
Organism: Aspiorhynchus laticeps; assembly: GCA_023376895.1. Lineage (NCBI taxonomy): Eukaryota > Metazoa > Chordata > Actinopteri > Cypriniformes > Cyprinidae > Aspiorhynchus > Aspiorhynchus laticeps. The sequence goes on along the minus strand of CM041799.1, from coordinate 44,481,152 downwards.
TAGCATCTACTGTAATATAATGAAGTTTTGCTAAGTTGCTTTTAAAAAATATGTTGTCACAATACGCAGCTGTTTTGAATGGCTGTCAATAGTCAAGTTTGAATGGCAATCAATTTTTGATGTCCATGTCATAGCATAGTTATGCAATCTACCAGCAGGGACTAACTAGCCGAACTCTAGTCTTGTGTTGCCAGACCTTTAAATAGCGTTTTCTGAGATATACCACAATGCCAGACCATGGCTGAACAAAAATAATAATAATGGATTGATCACAAAGCAAAAACAAAGGCAAACTAGAAAATGTGTTTTACAGACATAGCTCAAAAAACAATGGAATAGACAGTTTTGCTTGTGGATATTTCCTTTTCTTATTACTATGTCCCTCAAACAAGATATATACTTGACATATTTGACAAATCCAGAATTTATTTCATCTTCAAAAACTCTGCTGTATCAACCTGCTACAGTTCCTGACAAACTAATAAATAATAAACCTTGTATGAAAGTCAGTCTATGAGATTAGAACATCTGTTTGTCCAAACAATGGAAAACAGGAGAGTGTTCAAGAAGCCCATTTTGGAAACAGTCTTTTTGAAGAAAACTAATAACCATGTGCAAAGCAATAGGCAACAGTACAGCTCAAACTTCATATACCTATATTATTGCCACAAACTAATACCGCAGACAACAAAGAACCAGCAAACAGCAGTAAATCTGGTCAAACTTTATTTTAAGGTCCAAATCTCACTATTAACAAACCATTAACTATGACTTTTCCCTCAATAATCTCCCAATTTGCTGCTTATTAATAATTAGCAAGGTAGTTGTTAAGTTTAAGTATTGGGTAGGATTAGGGATGTAGAATATGGTCATGCAGAATATGTGCTTTATAAGTACTAATAAACAGCCAATATGTTAATAATAGGCATGCTAATAAGCAACTAGTTAATACTGTACAACTGACAACCTACAACTGAGGTAAGATCACCCCCGCACCCCCGCACCCACCAGGGTAAAATTTCACTTTTAGTCATTTCTGTATTTGAAAATGTTGTCATTCATGTAAAAAAAAAAATAAAAAAATAAAGTAAGTGAATTATATATAAATGTACGCAATTTGATAATTTAGTTAAATGGAATAACAAATTATAGAATCGCTGGGATTCCGGTTAAATGATTCCACTCAAGTAGCTTATTGTTTATGCCGAATACTGAAAATTATGGAAATGTACATCTAGTGCATGGATTTATTAAATAATAACTGCATATTTTAATAATCAGAAACTAAAAACATAAGAAACAACATGCCAGTGGGAACCTTCCACAAATCCCCTATAACTGTTAATCTCCAACATAAAATAAATTCACAATCACTAGGCTACTATCTAATCTAAAAAAAAAATCTATAGTCAAAAACCATCTTAGACCATCTTCCCCTTTGTACATTTTTCTTTTCATTCGGGCCAATGCCACAACTTCAACTGCCTTCATTAAAAGATTTTGCCAAATTAATACTTCAAATTAAGATTGCTGAGGTTCTGCTTAGGGGCTTAGATAACTTTATTAGCAAAAGTAGAACATCTGATCAAGGTAATTACATAATGTTAATTATGGTTCCTAATCACATCGCTAATTATGGGCACCCTTGCTGGTTCAATCTTAAAATCAAATTGCGCTGCTTGAAGGTGTGGCGATTCGTTTGGTGAATCTCCATCTAAAGCGGTTTTCCAGCACACTCAGCAGTTCACCTGCAGAGGAAGAGAAAGGTGAGGGGGAATCAAGTACAGAAGCTGATTTTCATTATCTTGCTTCTGTTGGTTCTGCATGTCTAATGTGCATCATTTTACCTTCTGAGGAATCCTGGAGTGTGTTGCCAGGCAACATGCACATGGTATGGGGCGCATGTGGAGGTTCACTAGTGTGCCGTGTATAATAATCCAAACAAGCCGAGCAGTCAACAGTGTGACACTTTCAGTAAATGAAAAAATCTGGAGCAAAAGCTCCTTTGATACTTTTAAACCGCTTCGCTGCTAAACACGGACATAGCTGCAAGAAGGTATGTTTGGGAGTGCATCACATTACTTAAGGAATAGTTCAGCCCCCTAAAAAAATCCTGTTATCAGTTATTCCTCTTCGTGTTGTTCCAAACCCATATTTTTCTTCTGCGGAACACAAATTGTGAAATATTGTACTGGTTGCTCTTTTCCCCCATGCAGTTATTCCCCTTGAGGACTGAGGACTTCAAACAGGTTGTAAAAGCACCATAAAAATGGGCCATATGACGTGTTCACTGCAAGTCATTTGAAGCCATACAACAGGCTTGTGTGAAGAGCAGACCTGAACTCCAGTCATTACTCACTGATTATCCTCCCTGCTGCGATCAGATCATTGAGTTGGTTTTTGAGAACAAGATCAGTCAGATTTGAGAACGAATCATATAACGTATTGTGAAATAAATCAACCAAATCATTGAAAGGATCTGATTCAAAATAATGAAACGTTCACAATTTGACTATACTTGTTCCAGGAACTCGGACGGCAGATGGGCAGATAAATAAAGCTCCATTCACAGCAATTGCATGAAAAGAATATTTTTTTTATAATTGATTAAATGTATACACTACCAATCAAAAGTTTGGGTCAGCAGGAGGAGGAGGAAGAAGCAATAAATACTTTTACTCAGCAAGGACACATTGAATTGTTCAAAATGTAAAGACGGTATGATTTATACTGTCACAAAAGATTGTGCTGAAAAATCCTTTTTTCTTCAAAAGCAACAAAAAAAATCCACAAAAATATGAAGCAGCACAACTATTTCCAACTTTGATGATTCAGAATATTAGAATGATTTCTAAAGGATCATGAGATACTGAAGATTGTAGTAATGATGCTGAAAAATCAGCTTTACCATCCCAGGAATACATTATATTTTAAAAGACACACTCAAACAGAAAACAGTTATTTTAAATTGAAATAACTTCTCAATATTATTGTTTTTACTGAATTTTATGCAGCCTTGGTGAGTGTAAGAGATGCCTTTGAACACCATTAAAAATCTTACCAATTCCCAACTTTTAAACAGAATCAAACTTTTGATTCATTCGTTATATGAAATAACCAACGATCAATCCACTGCAAATGTTGTGCAAAACCAAAATGAAAAAATAAAATCTCATGCACAAGACACCTGCAGTCTTAAATTATGAATCATATTTGAATTGTGCAAGAATCACAATAGGTTACAAAAATAGAGAGCACAAATGAACATGAATCCAGTAAGAAATTTAACTCAACCCTAGAGCATCACACTCAGTTAAATAGTTGAAGCAGTAAAGAGACTGAGAGGCTGGAGGATGAACATAATTTTCAGCTTTTAACCACGTTCCACAAGGACCAACTCAAGGAGAGCTCCATTGCCTGCCATTTGCATACATTTCCAAATGAACAGAGTTTTGTAAAAAATTGGCAGAGAGTCAAAGCGATGTACGGGGGTTAGCGAACGCTCGTCTCTGAGAGCTCCCGGTTCACACTGAGCGGTGACAATCTGGCCACGTCTCATCCGTCACTCTCCCGGGTAAGAAATGAACCAGCTTGGGACACTAGCAGATTGCTGGAAGCTGTCCAAATTAATTATAAGGCCTCTCAGAATACAGAGAGCTGACTAGCCTGTGTGCGTCTCTCCCTGTGGCAGGGACAATCGCTCTCCAAATTGGCAGATGCATTTATCGGATGATCTCAAGCAACAGAAGTGCTGCATTGCATGATTTATAGAAGATAATTTCAGACCTTACCTGCTGAATTTGTAAACATCATCAGTCAGTCCTTTCCAGGCTAACAAATAGCTGCCATTTAAAAATATGACAGACCATTAGCATAGAGGCATGGGCTAATACTGTGGATCATAGCCTAGAGAGAAGTGAGTGGAATCTGACTGTAATTGATGAAGTGAACTTGTCAAGGCGCTTTAAGTCTGTAACTGACAATAGATCTGCGGACACAGATCTTAGTCAGGATAGACAGCATACTTAATTTGACACAAATGACAACGAGGCCGTGAAGGATAGACGTAACAGTCTATTCAATGAGCTGGACTGTTGTGTACCTTGGTGTAAGCGACCAAACATACAACATAATACATTTCCAGTTGGCAAAACTCTAGAAAACATCAAGTACTATAGGTAACAAGTTAATTGAAAATAAACTAATTGTGACCTAGGAGCTTAATACTGCATGTCTGCCACTCAAAGCATCAAACTGAACTTGGCGTCTACCTTGACTAAGGTTTATTCACTGCTTATTTAAATAGAAGATCAGGAACTGAAGGGTAAAAACAGTGGCAATAGATACACCAATCACATCAAATTCTTTGAATCCCCATTTTTATGGCTGATTTTGGTGGGTAAATATCATATTTAAAATTAACACAAAGGTAGCTAGCCGCACACTGAATCCAACACAGACTGAAAAAGTCTAGAATTTTTTTTTTAATTATTTTATAATTTGCATCGTGCAGAGTTATGATATTTAAAGGGATAGTTCACCCAAAAATTAAGATTCTGTCATTAATTACTCACCTTCATGTCGTTCCAAACCCGTGAGACCTTCGTTCATCTTCGGAGTACAAATAAAGATATTTTTGATGAAATCTGAGAGCTTTCTGACCCTCCATAGACAGCAAGGGTATTACCACGATCAAGGCACAGAAACTTAGTAAGGACATCGTTAAAATGGTCCGTGTGACATCAGTGGTTCAACTGTAATTTTATAAGGATACGAGAAGACTTTTAGTGCGAAAAGAAAACTAAAATAACAACTTTATTCAACAATTCTTTTCCGCATCACCCTTGCTGTCTATGGAGGGTCAAAGAGCTCTTGGATTTCATCAAAAATATCTTGATTTGTGTTCTGAAGATTAACGAAGGTCTTACGAGTTTGGAACGACATGAGGGCGAGTAATTAATGACAGAATTTTCATTTTTGAGTGAACTATCCCTTTAAGAAAAATTGTAGCACTCCAAAAAGGAAAGAATAAATCCTTTTACTGCAGGTGCGTAGAGCCAAGGGCATACTTGAAAATGAACATGAAGGTAGCTAGCCACACACTGAATCCAATACAGACTGAAAAAATCTAGAAAAACACTTTGTTAAAGTAATTCCATTTCAAATTTTGCTCCATTTTAATGTTAATAAGCGTGCCTTTTTGAAGTTTTTATGTTTCCTGTCTAGTGTTCTAAGTATGAAATAAATAAATGCATAAATTCAGATCAGCGCAAGTGGGAAGAAAACTTATCTCCACAGTAAATTAAAGCCAGGACTGGTGCATGCCAGTCTTTGTATATGCTGCTCTGAGTGTTGTGTTTCTCTGCAAAGCGACACAAACCACGTGAGCTGCGAGGAACCGCAGCTGAACATTGCTTCAGCAATTCAGGGCAGACAAATGAAAAGTAATTGACTCAGGAGCTAGAAATCAGACCCAGTGGAGAAGGAGTTATCATTCTGAATACTGATCAGCTTATGTGATTGACATCTAACAACACAGAGAACAAAGCCCAAAGCGCAGAGGGTTTCATCAGCAAGTGTGGAAACATTCAAATTGTTACAGACAGCTAGGTGAAAATGAGTTGGACGTTGTGGTCCTCTCTTGGGATGTAACCCCAAAAACGAGAACTCTAGAATTCAGAGATAAATTCATATCTGTGTGCATTCATTTCTCTAGAGTCATCAAGAACATACAAAATAACCCAACAGGCACACAACGTCATAAGACGTTGATATTTGGTTAAATTTTGGTTGCGACATCGGGTGACCAAAATCCAATGTAAATCCAACGTCTAATGTCAATGTTAAATTGATGTCCAATACCGACGTCAGCTGACGTTGAGATTTAGTTGTTTTTAGGTTGTGTAACCAAAATCCAATGTTGTGTAAGTTGTGGCTTTACTTTACTCTGACATTACATCCCTCTGATCAGCATGTGCTACATTATATTACTATAATTAAATTTCTTTTTGGAAAATTAAACAGCTTCTTACAAACTTATGTGATTTGATAAAATACATAATGAAATATAATCGTATATGGTAAACGGAGAAATTACAATTAGCTTCAAACTACACATGACAATTAATGAGATGAATACAACACTTCTACTTGAATGTCACTGTTAATCACTATTGAGTGTTTGTAATAACTTCTGACTGAGATCCAATGTGGATTTTGGTCAAATGATGAGGCAGAAATATGATATTAGTAACATTTATGTGGAAGATACACAGTTACAACTTCTGTGGGGCGTGAAGAAAAAGTAATGTAACTAGTAGTGTAACTAATTACTGTTGCCAGAAAGTAATAAGTAAAGTAACAATATTACTTTTGAAAGGAGTAACTAGTAATGAGTAATATATTACATTCTTTGAGTAACTAGCCCAGCACTGCCTACAACAGATGCATGCTTGATATCTGGTGACGGAGTCTGGAGAAAATTGATGGGATTTTCATTTCTGGAAACCAAATACTGCACTCTACTGGATTTTATTTTTATTTTTGTATGATCATTCATAGTAAATGATGCAATCTGCATATTAAAATGACAATGTATCGATCTTTAGTAAGTGTCTTTTCTCACAGACCAGCATTTATATTCTGTCAGGAATAAACCATGTGCCCAAAACAGATTGTTTTGCTCAGTAGCCTGCCAACACAACCACCAAGAGACTTTGAAGGGAGCTGAGAGAAAGCACCGGGTTCTTGCATGCAATGATAGAATTGGCCAATTTCACCCTCCCGCCCTGGGCAGTGTTTACACCTCTCGTAAATGACAATGAGAAGAGGCTAATTAAAACTAAGGGAACACTTAAAAGTGTTGTTTGTTCTTTTGTGTTTTAACAAAACAGAACTCAATCAATAAATGAAATTTCCACGGCAGTGTCTGATCATACCATTTGAAAATACACTATCAAAGACTGGCAGAAAATAAGTGTTGGGTTTTCCACTGTTGCAAGTGCAAAATGATTCTACACTACTCAGATAAACTGTACTGACCTCTTGGGATTCAAAGTAGGTCAAAAGGTAATGATCTCATGGTCATCATCACTTGATTCAAATTTTCCAAATGTTGAAACGGTCGACTCAACATTTCCTCAAACACTGAGGTAAATAAGATGTCAGTTCTGTGACAGAGGTCTCAGATCTGCCCAGAGGGATTGTGGGAAAACACTGCCTCCATATACCTCTCCACATTCATCTGTCCTAGAGCAAATTGGCTGCCACCAGGGTTGGCAAGGATCATCCTGCTGTAAATGAAGACTGAGCCAACATAGACAGCCTGTCAATTTGGCCCTAGCATCTCGGGACCTTCCGGTTCCCAGACCTGTCCGCTCCAATCCTCACCACTATTAAAAGTATTCGCAATTCAACTATGGCCAAGGGAAATATTTAACCGGAGTGCTGTCAAAGCAGAGACTTTTTTTATGTTAGTATATAAAAATTAAACCCCAGCTCCTCCAGAGCCAGAGATGAGAAAGCTGAAGCCATTTACCGAAGTGGAAGCAGCGAGGTGCATTACCTGGGAAACAGAGAGGATTGTTTATTAGAAGAGTAGTACGGGTCGACATACCTGTCAGTGGATTTTCCATCTCACTCAGATTAATGTTCCTCTTGTGCGTCTGCATCTTCATCATTTTTTTGCGACTTTATGGCTGTTTGTAAACAGAAACAAAGAGCTACTTGATTTCACAGCTGAAGAAATGGCTGTCATCTCAAGCACTGATATAAAGAGTGCTGTAATAATTGAAGTGCTTTGTACGCTTTGACTAAACCAACCTCAAAGGGTACTGGCTGTTGGACACGCTGGCAGCAGGGGAACAATCTTCTATTCGCTTTGATTTGTGTAAACCCATTACCTGACAAACCTCCTGGACCAATTGAGATCAATGGTTTAATCCAAATGCTAAGTGTTCCTCGCTGTAAACGCACATGTTAATAATTATGGCGGTGAGGTGTCATTATGTTCCTGTAAGGCATCTCGAGGGATCTGACTCCAAATGAGAAAGCTTTGTCTCAATTATGGGCATTTAAACAGGGGGTGTTCAAGATAAAAATTAGCCTAAAAATATACAGACAAACAAATTGCATAATATCAGGGGTAATGCATCAACAATCCTCTGAAAAGCCTGCCTCCCACAATGTTTAATTTTAATAACTGCGGGTAAAATGGTTTCACAGTCTCTGTGGATAATTTCACATGCTTTTGTTTAAAATCTAATATGGTGGAAAATTACCTCTAGTACATTCATTTTTCCCCAATCCTGCCTGATAAATCGTACCATTTGAGATGAGAAGAAACAGGTGGGTTTTAAACTGAAATGACTAGTGCAAGTCATTTCCATTTTGAGAGGTTTCTTTATTGCTCTCCGTTTTGTTACATCTGTTTTCTGCCATGCTCCTTCACCTTGCCTGATGTTGCTTTGCAACATCGCCTTGTTCAATTTGTATTCCTAAATTACCGAGCATACCATCACTGGCTTATGACTTTCTGAGGACTGAGACACACCTGCAGCCAAGCAGAACATCTCTGAGCAGCTAATCGTTTCAGATCTGCACTTCAGACTTTACGGTTCTCATGTTTGTTCACCTCTTTAACACTGAGCTCTAATTGTGCTTCCGAATTAGGAGCACTCGAGAACATTTAGACAACAGGATAAATTACTCTCTCTAAGCCTTAATGTGTGTTTTTCCTGATTGACACAAATGAATCTCATCCTTCACAATTAAACTAACCAACAAAGAGACTGTATTCGCCGTCAAGACGGCCAAATAAGACGGGATTTATGTTCTCCATTAAGTCGGTGGAGGATTTACGGAGCCCCAAAAGTGACACTTGCAGCGGCGGGGAACAAGACTTTGGCACTGGAGCGAAAAAAAAACAACCTTGCATGCTTAAGAAAACCGATTTACGGTTTATTTGTTTTTTGCGTACGCAAAGACTTCTCACATTGCAACTTGAAGTTGGTGACCACATTAACCAACAGAAAGCTGTATGATTTGACTTCTGTCATATATCGATACACTATTGACCATAGGCACACTTCTTGCCCGCGAAATTTCGCTAATGCCACGTGCCTTTTTTCTGTCACTTCAGTGGCTCCATAAGAATTAAGAAAAAAATATTTGAACCTTCCTACCTTCAGTGCCAACAGAAAGTAGGCTATATGTACCTATCTAAAGTTAGCAGTATTAATAACTTTATTACATATTTAGTAGAGTGATAGTTATTTTCAAAATAGTGTACCGTGAGGAAACGAGTCAATTGAATCATATAGCGCTGAAAAGTTTGAATCATTTTAGTGAACCGATTCATTCAGACGGTTCAAAACCTGATTCACCAAGTCTCCAGAATATCATCCTCTCCACTAGATGGCACCTACATCAAATGATAACAATGCCAGTCCCTTTGCCCTCACTGTCACAGACCATAAAATGAAAATAGTATGCTGATACTGCCGTAAGTTCAGTATAGCTACATTGTTTTTACACAAACTTTACTTTAATTGCATGGTACATTGCTGCCTACACAACAACGCTTGTCCTTTTGCCCTCACAGGCTTTCACTTTTGTCACAGACCATAAGATGAACATAGTATGCTGATATTGCCTTAATGCAGTTCAGTAGCTACATTGTTTTTACACAAGCTTTACTTTAATTTCATGGTACATGGCTGCCTATTGCATAATACACAACAACTGTGTGCCTGAAATAAATAAACAAATTAATGCATAAAAAAAAACACATGTTTTAGTACAGCAACGTTTATATAAAAAGGCTGGAAGTGCTCTAGATGAACCAAATACTGTTCAAATATCATTTGCATGCAAGTTATATAATGAAGAATGTAATATATATAGATAAAAAAAGGAAATAGAAAAAAAAGAACAGTGCAAAGTACAAATTGTTCTAGCTTGCAGGAAGTGGTTTTGATCAGCAGACCAAATCACACATTATCTCAACTCTGTGTGAATGTGAAACTCACTATAGTACCTCAAAACCCCCTAAAACATCCTAAAAGATCAGGGTTCACTTTTGGTTTTGACATGCCCATTAACAAAGGCATGCTGTTCCACCACACTCCAGAATAATAACAGAAAACAAAAATGTTTTAAAAATTCATTATTTTGTCATTCATTATTTAGAGGCAGCATCAGCATGATTGATTTGCAGGCTTTTGCTGCCTCTTTTTCTGCCTAATTAGCCTTTGGGCACTCGGTCACAATAATACAAGCCATCTTTTGTTTCCTGTGGCAGCCTTTACTCTGGGACCCATATCCACACACACAAGGGAATACTGCATGTCACTAGAGAGCAACTCCCCATCATGGCTGCAGGGCCGGAGTGGAGCCGCCACCATCCCTCTCACTGATTTATGATCTGGAGAGCAACAATAAAACAAGGAGGAGGCCCAATTATTCTTCAGAGGGAACCTGGAGAAAGTGTGTTAGCCTTGACCGGAGGAGAAGGGGGCGTGGGAGAGAGGGAGATGAGGCCGGTCCTACGCAGCAGGTTGAGTCTCTCCCAAAACCCAGCCACCTCTAACTCTTGGAGGAATAGAATTAGACCAATCAATAATCTGGTTTTAAGACCTGAAAAGTTGCTTTCGATCTGCCATTTCAGTTTTAAGTCAATAGCAAATACTGACAGTTCCTCTGCGTATAAGTAAAGCTTTACATTGGTACAGTCTTGCAGTGCTTGCAGTATGAGAAGGCTGGATATGAAATTGTACACCCCCGAACATCTGAACACCCAGAGGAGAGAGAATACAAGCACTTAAAGGAAGCAAAAAGAGAGCAGTCTTCACATGAAACACTGTGATTCATCAAACTTTGATTAAAGCACGGATATATGCCATCTCTAATAGCACTCAACGGAGTGATCACAGATTAAATGTGAAATATGAAAGTCGCTTGACATACGCTTTGATTTAGGTTCAATCAAAAGAATAAAGAAAAGATTGAGGATCTTGAATTAAGGTGTATGGAGTGCCACCTGGTGACTGTTTACTATATTGGTTTATATTGAATATAAATCTTGACAGGGTCACTGTCAGATGAGGTTACTACTTAACCCTTGTTCTCTGTTGGGGGTCCGGGAGACCCCAAGGTCATTGTAATAACTTAAAAGCATACTTAATATATCAGGTTTATCCACAACCTTTCAGACTCATTTAGAATTTTATTTTAGAAATGATTAAACAAAATTTTTACTTTCAAGTCTTGCATGTTATTCTGTCTGTAAAAAATAAATAAAAGCAATGAATTTTCACATTGTGTACATTTGTTGTACATTTTAAATGACTATTATTAATTTTACATATATAGCATTGCGGTTTCTGAGACTCTAAATATGGTGTTTATAAAGACAGTGAGAACATGAGAGTTATTTATATATGACTCAAAGTATTTATTATGATTTTCATATCTGGAATAAGTTTTGATAAAAAAAAAAAGTTGGTTCAACCAACACCTAATACGCTTCAATCAATATGAATTTAACCAACATAATAAGGATGCAAATGAACATCATAATCAGCTTTCTTTCACAGATGGCAGTGCACATGTTGTTTTCAGTCTGTGCATATGTGTTTGCGTGATGTGATTATTTTGAGAAAATTCAGTGACCCTTTAAGGAACAAACAAATTTTGTGAAGTGAATCAGAAAAAAATAGAAGCAACCCCTGCTCTGTCTTTGTTAGCCAATGAGTTGCATTAATACTGACAGGACTAGGCAGATGGGAGATTTATGACTAAAGTGCCATGACTTCTGAACTCAGTTCTGCCCTGGAGTGCTGTAATGAACATGTGACCCTGCCCTCGAAGCACAGCTATAACAATTAGCATACAAACAGGAACAAGATGTTACATAATTAACTTCTCAACCATGCCATGCTATAAACTGTTGACATTTGAGAACAGAGATGTGTTAAACTGTGTCGCCTTATCGTTCTCCGTGATGGTGATGTGGGAACAGATTATGTGATATGATCTTAGTTCTTGTATTTGTTGTGCTTGGTGAAGATGGTTGATCAGAGAACCTGAGTGACGTGAAGACATGGACAATCTGTTAACCACAAACATAAATCAGATTAGATACTCCAGTTTCAGTACCAGAGACTGCAAACACTGAACAACTGTCTGAAGAAGTGTTGGGCTCTATCTCAAATCTTTTCACCCACAAACACAGTTTTTTTTTCTGTTAATAGAGTTGATTTTAGTAATTGTAATTGTAGGATATGAATACGGTGCAAATTCTCAACTGTATCCATATCAATCATACAACAACGTCATCATTTTGACAACCAGTGACAGCATGTGTCAAGCTCAACCACTCAACACAGTTACTTGAATTATTGTAACGAAGAAAAAATTAATAAAAAAATAAGAGTAAAAAAGTTTATTTGTAGAAAATATACATTTATCAATACCTATAAATCAATGGTTTGCCCTAGCTATCAGCCCCACAGAGTAATAACTAGTAGGTTAAATTTGCAACCGTATTACCCATTCTGGTGTATTCTTCTTTAACATGCATATCTACACAGTAAAAAATAATAATAATAATTATAAATGAAACAAGAAGTTGCAAATAACATTGAAGTTGTAAATAAAACAAATATTATTGGAGTATTTTAGTTTTTGTGCTTAATTTAATTTTATTCAATGTGTTACATGTCATTTCTCTGTAATTGTTTGTGAAATTTAATAGTAATTTCTGAAATATGTTTCTTCACCATTTTTTCAGTATACAAAAATGTATACATATACAGTATCTCACAGAAGTGAGTACACCCCTCACATTTTTGTAAATATTTTATTATATCTTTTCATGTGACAACACTGAAGAAATGACACTTTGCTACAATGTAAAGTAGTGAGTGTACAGCTTGTATAACAGTGTAAATCTGCTGTCCCCTCAAAATAACTCAACACACAGCCATTAATGTCTAAACCGCTGGCCACAAAAGTGAGTACACCCCTAAGTGAAAATGTTCAAAATGGGCCCAATTAGCCATTTTCTCTCCCCGGTGTCATGTGACTCGTTAGTGTTACAAGGTCTCAGGTGTGAATGGGGAGCAGGTGTGTTAAATTTGGTGTTATCGCTCTCACTCTCTCATACTGGTCACTGGAAGTTCAACATGGCACCTCATGGCAAAGAACTCTCTGGGGATCTGAAAAAAAGTATTGTTGCTCTACATAAAGATGGCGTAGGCTATAAGAAGATTGCCAAGACCCTGAAACTGAGCTGCAGCACGGTGGCCAAGAACATACAGCGGTTTAACAGGACAGGTTCCACTCAGAACAGGCCTCGCCATGGTCGACCAAAGAAGTTGAGTGCACATGCTCAGCGTCATATCCAGAGGTTGTGTTTGGGAAATAGACGTATGAGTGCTGTCAGCATTGCTGCAGAGGTTGAAGGGGTGGGGGGTCAGCCTGTCAGTGCTCAGACCATACGGCGCACACTGCATCAAATTGGTCTGCATGGCTGTCGTCACAGAAGGAAGCCTCTTCTAAAGATGATGCACTAGAAAGCCAGCAAACAGTTTGCTGAAGACAAGCAGACTAAGGACATAGATTACTGGAACCATGTCCTGTGGTCTGATGAGACCAAGATAAACTTATTTGGTTCAGATGGTGTCAAGCGTGTGTGACAGCAATCAGGTGAGGAGTACAAAGACAAGTGTGTCTTGCCTACAGTCAAGCATGGTGGTGGGAGTGTTGTGGTCTGGGCCTGCATGAGTGCTGCCATGAATGCCAACATGTACTGTGACATACTGAAGCAGAGCATGATCCCCTCCCTTCGGAGACTGGGCCGCAGGGCAGTATTCCAACATGATAACGGCCCCAAACACACCTCCAAGACAACCACTGCCTTGCTAAAGCTGAAGGTAAAGGTGATGGACTGGCCAAGCATGTCTCCAGACCTAAACCCTATTGAGCATCTGTGGGGCATCCTCAAACAGAAGGTGGAGGAGCACAAGGTCTCTAACATCCACCAGCTCCATGATGTTGTCATGGAGGAGTAGAAGAGGACTCCAGTGGTAACCTGTGAAGCTCTGGTGATCTCCATGCCCAAGAGGGTTAAGGCAGTGCTGCAAAATAATGGTGGCCACACAAAATATTGACACTTTGGGCCCAATTTGGACATTTTCACTTAGGGGTGTACTCACTTTTGTGGCCAGCGGTTTAGACATTAATGGCTGTGTGTTGAGTTATTTTGAGGGGACAGCAAATTTACACTGTTATACAAGCTGTACACTCACTACTTTACATTGTAGCAAAGTGTCATTTCTTCAGTGTTGTCACATGAAAAGATATAATAAAATATTTACAAAAATGTGAGGGGTGTACTCACTTCTGTGAGATACTGTATGCATGTTGCATAAATAAATAAATAATATGTATGTAATGTTTTTTGCAGGACAATGTTTGAAAAAAAGTACACAAGACAGTCTTTCTGGTAACAGGGTTGCAAATTTCATGAAAATAAAATAAAATAAAATAAATAAATAAAACACCTCATATGATATGTATTTTTCTGAAGGTTAAACACCACTGTTTACTGACCATTTTGTTGAAAAGGGAGAAAAAAAAACTTTTTAAGAGTTTCAGACCTTACTTTGTACTCAATTTTAGGAAAGTGGCCACTGACTTTCCACCCATTGAGCAGATAATGGTGAAAAGAAGCCCGGTGGGAAGCCTTGAAACCCTGAGCTGAATGCAGTTCTGCTCCAGATGTGTCACTCTGCCGTTTTCCACAGCAACAAAGCACAATCTCCGTGCTCCGCTTGTGTGCTTTCAGAATGGCTGTGTCATGTCACTAATCTCTGGGCGCTTGCCTTTGTGTGTGGCTCCTTCAAGCCTGAGCTGTAGCTATTCACTCTGAGCAGGCCACACTTCACACCTCCTGTCCTCCAACCCCCAACAATACAAGACAATACAAGACAAGAGGCCATCTGCCCTCTAATAGATGTCAGGAAGACAAGCGTGCCTCCTTAGATTGTTGAGAAGAGTGGATTTTGAATGCAATGTGCAAAAAAATATATTTCTTCTATATTATATCTTTTAACTGTGGAAAAATTTCTAAAGTGAACCGGACATCCATCTGTGCCACCTCGAAAAAAAAAAACATAAGTGTAAGGGTGTTAAATATTTATTCATGTCTCTTTAGGAATGAATAGGACTTTAACACGATCAATATAGAGCATGACGAGTCTCAGCGGCCACTTTAGTTTTCCTTTCTATCGGTTGGTTAAAATGTCATAGAGCATGAGGTCATGCTTTAATGTGGCTTTCTTGATCTTGAATAATCCCCTCTCTCATTACAGGTGACACTGAGGTGAATTCACACGAACGCTGTCTGCATGACAGACCACAGAGCAACAACGCACCAAAACAAGATATTTTCCAGTGGAAAGCAGACCAGTGTGAATTCTAGCTTGACAGTGACGTCACTGCGTGTTGAGAAAGGGAAACAAACAACTCACAACTTCTTGTTTTTAACAGTTGCTCTCACGCAATCAGTGTGCAAAACAGAGAAATGTGCAGATGAGTAGTGTGACAGTGACTCATCAATGTCCTCGGCTATTGATTTAATTTCAGACAGGCGGTTTTATCATGCATAAACAGGCTGTAGTGTTAGGTTGGGTTGGGGGTTAACTAGACAGGGGAAGTTTCTCTGAGGTTTGAACAACATGAGAAGCAGCAGCCATCAGCAGAACACAAACACAGGCCAGGTTCACCAGGAGTTCAGCCACTGGAACACTGTGTTTGAAGGAACATGTTGAATGGCAGAAGTTTGGTAGGCAGTGAAAGAGAGAGCTAATTACCCCGCAGACATCAGCAGACGGCTTCATTTTTATTGCATGTTTTTTTCAGGCTAAATGGCACTGGTAAAAACAGCTCTGATGGAAGGTGTTCAGGCATTCATGCTCAAATACTTCTTAATGTAAGTGATTTTAGAACACCTGCTTTCTAGAGTGTTCTTGTCATTTGCTTATGTCATTGAATAAAGAAGTCAGAAATGGTTTTATAGACTTATAAAAAGGCTGTATTCATAAATTGGCTGAAATGTTTGAGATTTTATGTCATTTATTAGTACTATTATTAGAATTATTTTTATAATTGATAATTTTTTTTGTTCATTTGTTAAAAATCCAAAATAATAAATCTGTAAATGTCTCTATACAGTCATCATACATTTTATGCGTGCGTATTTATTTCAGTTTGACTGTTCTCAGTCAATTCTGCCTTCTCATACATCATAATTGTTGATTATTTATTATCATTGCACCATATTAGTCAAATTGCTTCTCAGGCATTATCCTCAGCGAGTGTAATGCCAAAATCAGTAGTGTACTTTTAATATTTTGTTGCCCATATTAGCAGATTTCAACTTTCATCTGGTGTGTGTGCATTGTGTAGTGTGTGTGAATCCAGAGCTCCATGAAGCATCACAAGCTGCATTCCCATTCATAGGTTGTTTTTAAGTTAGGGTCCCTACATAGTGTTCACTGCCCCCAAGCTACTCACTGAGCAGCCGTCATCAACAGACAAAATGAGTTCAAGGTATGATGACAATATATTTCTGTAAATAAATATAGGTCATATAAATTGGATTGTTTACATATTATTTAATTCCTGTGTTCTGCAATAATCGTTTTAATTAAAGATATGTTTAAGGGATAGTTCACTCAAAATGAAAATGATTTCATCATGTATGAGTTTCTTTCTTCTGTTATGCACAATAGATGATAATTTGAACCGAGCAGTTGATAGCCATCAAAATTACATTATGGGGAAAATATATGGAAGTCAATGGCTACCGTTAACTGTTTGGTTACCAAAATTGGTTTCAAAGAATCTTCTATTATCTTCAACAAAAGAAAGAAACTCATGTTTGGAACAACTAGACAGAAATTATGTTTGAAACAACTTATGACAGAAATTTCATTTTGGTGTGAACTATGCCTTTAAATGAACACCACATTGAGAATAACACCTAAGTATTAGTAACTATTAGTAGCCTAATGGTTGACTAGGTGAGACACAATGCTACCCTCCTGCTGCATGTCATAAAGCTGTCTGCTATAACAAAGGCACAGGCACATTAAACGTGTGATTTGAATAACAGATCTATTTTTAATGATTTTATGGTTCAGTTTTTTGGGCTTCCCTGATAAATGTCAAATAAGTGATTTGGCCTTAGGAACACTACCAATAATCCACCTTCTGCAAAGGAAAAGCAAGGAAATATGATATGGGTGTCTGTGGGCAAAGACAAAGCACTCTGAAGTTGGTTGAGCAATAATTTCTGGTGTCTGACACTGAGGACAATAATAGGTGATTCAGTCTGAGTAATGAGCCGAAAGCACAGGTGTTGTCATCACCTGGAATGATAACATTGATTTAATTAACATCAGCCATGAATGCCAAAAAAATGTTAGCACAAGAAATGCTTTTAGTTCTCAATAACAGAACATCTGTTAGGAAACAACAGTCAGAATGTACGATTAGATGTGTAATTTCCGTGGGTTTTTCTAACACTTGTGTATTTTACCGTGACTTATTCAAAACACGTCATGAAACCATGCCAAGGAAATATTATCTCATTCTGCATCCTCTATAGCGTTTAGTTCCCTCCTGGACTACCAGCTGCATCTGTTGATGTATCTTCAAGTCACTTCTTCTTGTCAGTTACATATAAAACCAGATGGAAACCACCCCGGGGACGTGGCCCTGCTAATTCAATTAGACAGGCCTCAGTCGTAGCCCTAGATATAAGCAGTCAGTGGACCCCCTGAAAAATGGCAGATTGATCCGTACTGCCACCCTGAAGGCTCAGGGCCCATGAATGATCAGACATTGATTTGATTTGAAGTGAGAGTGAAGAGCACTTTCCTGGGCTCTAAGTAAGAGGTCTGAACAAGATTTCCCTTGTCAAATCGTCTGCGTCTTGTGAAGTGACTTTGGCTATGAACAATAGGGGCTTACAGTTGTATGCAATTCAAGCAGATTCAAAACACATTGCTGCGAGTGAGTCAGAACACAAGAATGTGACATATGAGAAATATACAGCACCCAATATCTGTCTAGTTTTAAAGAAATATGTAGGTGAGGTTTCTATCAGGCAACCTTTTAAACAAAATGTGAACATGTTGTTCAATATATCTTTGTGATTTCAGCCAAATGTGACAAGCTGAGTAACTTGTAATTGAACTTTTGTGCTTACTGAAAACAGATCAAATGTTTAATTAAAATGTTTAACGTTTTCAAGACCCCCCACTTTTTGTTATGACTGTCTTCGAGGGATTTGAGCCTTAATTGACACTGTTAAATATGACGTAAACACACAATGCTTATATCAGGATTATATTTGTGGCTACTTCACAGCAATCCTCTCAGTTTCACTGTCTGGAGCCTGTCAACAACAGGTTTTATCAGTGAAGACATCTCAGAATTAACAAGCCATAACAGGAAAAAAGGGAAATTGTGGCGTGAAATGTAATACAAAATAAACTAAGAAGCCGTTACATACAAAGCCATTAATGCTGGGAGTTATATTCCCTGTCTGTCCACGGAAAAAGCCGGGAGGCGGAAACTTTAGCCGGGAGAAAGAGTACTCTGTTTGCTTTCCTTAAAACCCAAAGCCTCATGGGAATCTCCTTTCAGTTTCAGACTTTGATATACTTTAAACATACAAATAACAAGACAGCATCATCTGTTGACATGACAAACATTTAATGAACCGTGTGGGAAATATTGAGTCATTTATGTAGTTTGCATTGCATATAAAAGTCAGCAATAAGCAAAAAAAGGTGTGTGTGCATGTGCACCCCAATGAAATGTAAATTAAACTTTGCAATTAAATATAAGTATCTGTGAGTACTTGGCATCGCACAGCAGTCAGGCGTCAGAATTTGAAGTTCAGACAGATGAGAAGCCTATAATTATGGCAAGACTTTCACTGTGTGGCCCATTATTATTGCTTACAGCCGATGAAATTGAGGAACAAAAACAAGTCATGTTAACAGGTGCTTGTTTTTCATCTTTCTCTCTCTTTCACCTCCAGACATGAAGCACAGAAAAATAACCATTTGTTTTCAGCTTGCTGCAGGCCGTTGCTCCGATCTCATCTTTCAGGCTAGAAACCAGATCTTGGTGAAGACCAAGTGTGCCGTTATATGACTGTGCTGGTTATGAGTGCTTTGTTTCAGTCTGGTGTTTAAGAAACATCTGCATGTGAGAGCTCTGAAGCAGCACTAATATTCCTGATGTTTTGGTGTTCATGATGGTGATGTGGGTTCGAGTCTGGCCTGCAATATGCCCATTATTCTCTCGCTACATAAAAATATGTCCACTGTATCTGTCTAAAGATGTAAAACACAGAAAATAACATTTAAGTTGTGAGAAATGTGATCATTGGATATTAAAGATGCTCTATAATATTCAGAACTTTTATTTAAAAATATGAAAAAATGTTAAAAACAAAAAAGTACTTTGAAATAAAAGTTAAAATATGTATAATATTTTTAATATGTTTACTATTTTAGAACTATTTTCACTCAAAAAATATTATTTTATAATAACTAAAAATGTTTTAAAAGATGTATTGAGGATATTTAGTATTTAGGACTTTTTGCCTCAAAATTAACATCACAAAATGTATTTGGAATATGAAGTATATTTAATATTTAGTATTTTAGGACTATTTTGGCTCAAAACTAACTATATAAAAAATATATTTAAGAAATGCAGTTCCAAATATTCAATATGCTTAATATTTAGTATTTTAGTAAACGTTCTAGTGATTAATAATTTTAATAAAAGTCCCAGTGCCTTAAGTGACTCAACTCTACACTTCCACCTGGCTTCCTATGAAATTAGAATATCAATATCTTACATAAGTAAGAGGAAATGAAGGGACTTTTTTTGATTGTTTGTTTTCTTGAAGTATCAGCACTGATGTTTTTGCTCTATATCTTGACTGACTTTACCTCAAATCTAACTCGACAGGGGACAGGGCACACATCAGTCGCCTAATAAATAATAAACAACTCTGAATTGCATTGTGGGCGCACTGAACGCTCATTAGCAGCGTGCTTATGACTCTTCCATTCACCTACTCATGAGGTCCTATGAGCTGTCATCTGGTGCACCGTCCCTCTTATCTGAGTCAAGTGAAGCAGAATTGAACAGGCCATGTGTTTGATGTGCCCTTTCTCCTCTACTTAAGCCACTCTGGCCATATGGGTGGATTTAGAGCTGGGGACACTTGAAAGGGAGCAAAAGGAGTGCTGCCCCTCAACCCTTCTGTCACAGATAGTCATAGTGCTTTTCCTGATGAATGCACACAATGGGCTCTATTGGAAGGTCAGACACAGGTAGCTCTGTAAATAAAACAGCTGGCAAGTCGGTCAAAAATATAGGTTACAATTGTTATGGAGTGACTTTTTAGATCATTTCACTCTGATAAAATAACAGAGAGAGGGAAGCTGCACCTATGAGGTCTAATTACCAAACGCTTGCCTAACCATTTAATGGACATTTACCCAACATAACAGCTAAATAGCAGCAATAACACTATATTTTGCTATCATGCATGCCCAACCTTTGGCTGTTTTGTAATCCGATGTGACATACTAACCCTACTCTTCCATTGGTCACTTTCAGTATTGCACATTAAACCACAATTTAGTCGTTAGTGAAGGAAGGTAGGAAGTTATCATGGAGAAACAGCAAACACCCTTCCCTTCAGACTTCATCTCATCCAAGAAAGGCTGTTGTGGTTTGTTTGGGCTATGAGCCAATAATGAATATAAATTCCAAGCAACACCCCAGGGGAAGTGTCACCATTTGAAATTTCATTTTGCCCAACCTATTTTTTCCTTTTTCGTTACCCCTTCGTTTTCGAAGTGAAGTCGTGTCAGGACGTGTGGGCAAAAAAATGTGTCAGTGATTCTTATTTTTTAGATGCAAACCGTAGTGCTTCCTGTTGAAAGTCAACACCTCGGGCACCCACACGAAGCTCATGGTACAACATGTGACTGCCTGTTTTACGTGGTTTCAGTATAGCCCACGTGCAAACAACATGCAGCAAATCTGCAAAATGAGAGTCAACATTTTTGATTACAAACTTTAATCTGAATAGTATAGCTTTTGAAATCGACTCCAAACTTGATGAAGGCACATCTCAGGCCTGTCCAACAAATTCTCCTGTGAATAAATGGCCCTCTCCTCTAATTTCAAAGCTCAAAGCCATGACCTAATGCTATAAGAGGAAGAGCTTTCAGAAAGTCAAGAAGTCTGCCCCACACCCAAGTAGGAAGCATAAAAAGGTGCCTTTCGTAGATAAGGCGAACCTTTGTCCTTAAAAATGTCCATTGTTCAATCATAAGACTTCATTTAAACAGTCTCAATTCCCATTTAAATCTGTGATTTGCTATAGGCTTAAAACTGTGGTTGTGTATCTAAACCTACTGAATATCAATGTTTCAGTGTCATGAATACATAAGAACTGGATTTTTTCACTGACACATGCCTAAACTGAGAAGGTATGCTTTCTGATATGTGAGTAACACTATCATTTAGTCACGAAAGATGAAAAATATTCAGAGCTAGAACACGAATTGGCAAATCTTATCATGTCATTGCCCTGGTTATATTTCACTCGCTCTTTATGAGGGGAGGTGGGTGAAAAATATGCAGAACATGACCACAAAGATGCTGGAATTAATTAGGCAACAGCCATCCAACATGCATGTACATTAACAAATATCCCAAAGCAGAAGCATAAGTAAAAGATGTATGTTTTCCAGCTCACAAAACACTCTTCAGCTATCTTGATCTAAATGATGTGCCAACTAAGAGCAGATAAAACCTAATAACCCTTGATCTTAAAATGAGCTTTTAGAGATGTTTAGATTCTATTTTGCATATAAAACTAGTTAATTAAAACATATTTAATTAAAACACAGCTAGTATTTTTCCCTTGAAATAACTAAAGAGGATCATTATCTGTTTTTTTCTGTCATGAAATTGAATCATCAAATCAGGATGAAAAAACAACAACAATTCAGCCTGCTTGGGGATTTAATGTCAGATCAAAGCACAAAAAACTCCACACAAACAGCTGGGTCGTAATAGCTGGAAACCCCCTAGCTCTGAATTTTATAATTAATTATGTATCACTGCATATTTTCCAAAAAGCACTATCTTATGAACCAGAGCTGATCCTTCAGCCCTCATATTATTATGAATGTGATCCTTTTCAAGCTTGCTGACGGCCATGAATGAGTTGTGGCTGCAAAACAAGCATTGTTTACTCTCTGGAGGCGTTACACATTTCGTTCTTTATCTCTGCTGCATTCTTTTACCTTATTTCCATGCTCATTCCCTGCTCCTTAGCTCCCTTGCCGCTCTTCACACGTTTTATTGGAATTCTAAACAACACACGGATCCTTTGTATTCCGGACATGTGGCATATATACAGACAGCTTGTGTTTAGTGCTCTCAGGACAGGGTATCTTATATTTCACAGGGGGGATTCTAGCTCTGGTTAGTGAAACACATCCTCCTGACCTGACCCTCTCGCATATAATTGAAAGAAAACAAAACATGGAGACATTGCTAAGTTAATAATTCAGCCTGGAACGACCTGTCAAAACCTGTTTTAACTTTCGACAGAGAAGTTTGAGTCTGAATCCACTTGTGGAAATGCTTACAGTTTGCATTTTTATAAGTTAATGCAGTTTTAATTGAAAATCATAGCATTGAATGTTGCAATTTATTAGATTATTGACCTAGAAATCATAACATTTCTATAATTTTCCATTTACTAGTTAATAAACATTATGTAATGTGCAGTTGCAACTATAAGCTTTGCTTTTCTGGTCTATTATACAATAAAATACAGAAAGAATAATAGGTACAGAATACATTTGCTGAGTGATTTATATTATAAGCTCTAGATCTTTAAGTGTCTGAACTGTATGGTATGTTGGATCAAGTGTTTATTGTTATTGGACACAGTTACACAATCCTTAAGAAAAAGTGCATAAAATTCTCTCATGTCTCCATCTGTCAGTGAACACTTTTACATCTACTTATATTTTTCCTGAGTCACCTTCATTCTGTATCCATTACTCACCAGAGGCCCATGCTGTTGATGTTTCACAGTAACACAATAGATGGAGGAATTCCATCTGTGCGGTCCACAGGGCTCTAATGATAAGAGCACCATCAGGGATCGACCTAATGAGAGGACAGACATAACAACTAACACTGCAAGAAACATAAGTTGACTGGATGGCGAAGATGTTGCTCAAAAATGAAATCACTTAAATAAGTGTCTCATGTTTCAAAGAAATGCGATTCTGTCATAGCTGAGATTTAGTCGAGTCACAGAGAGTTTGGATCTGTCGTGAACTGTTAGTCTAGGCATATGATGGAAGTGACTGCGTGACCTTCTTCTTTCATCGCTCACGGTTCCTTCAACAATCAGAGTTCTGCACGAAACAAATTGCAAAGAGGACCAGAGGAGACCTGTCATCTAGTAAATCACACTACAAAGCCTAAAGCCACCACGAGTAACGTCCTTCACACTGTTCTTCACCCAAGAAACATGATCATAAACACAACTGCTGGGGTGTCTGGGAGGACAGTTTAGGAGGTGGGAAAGTTCACTTCAGTTGATCTGATTAAATGAATATGTAAGGGATACGATGGTCTTTAAAGGAATAGTTCACCCAAAAATGAAAATGTGCTGAAAATGTATTCACTCTCAGGCCATCCAAGATTTATATGAGCTTGTTTCTTCATCAGAAACAAATTTGGAGAAATTTAGCATTACATTGTAACCCAAAACAGTCCTAAACAAATATTTTGATGTAAGAGGATAACAGGGGATGGGATTTTTCACTGAAAGAAAATGTATTTTTACAAGAAGTGATGGTTTGAATTTAAAATGCCTTAATGATGGATTTGTTTCTTAAAGGCACACAGCTTTTTACTTTATATAATGTTAACAGATGGACTGGAGTCGTGTGGATTATTGTGATGTTTGGACTCTCATTCTGACGGCACCCATTCACTGCTGAGGATCACTGCTGAGCAAGCGACGTTATGCTAAATTTCACCAAATCTGTTTTGATTAAGAAAGAAACTCATCTGCATCTTGAATGACCTGAGGGTGAGTTTTGTTTTTTGTTTTGTAAGCAAATTTTTTTTGGGGGTGAACTGTTCCTTTAACACAAAATAAACCCTGACAGATGATCAGGACCCCAACACAAACAGAGGGCTGGTATTGTCCTTAAGGGAGTTAATTTGTGATAACGACCTGCTGACTGCTCATTATCTCCCTTTAGCTGCTTAGCAAATAAATCAAACAACATCAAATAGGCTATTAAATTGAATTTAAATTATAGCATAAAATAAGTTTTAAAATTAATAAAACATACACTTCCTTAGTCATTGCAATATTTGTAGTATATTGTGATAGGCCTATGCATCTATCTATCTATCTATCTGTAATACAAGCAGTGTCATTGATAGCAGCAAAAAATAAAAAGTCTGTACAAATTATTTTTGTGCCAGGCACGAGTGAAAAACAAATATAAAGGTTATGTCAATAATAACCATTGGAGGCAGTGTGCATTCATAATACAGCGCACGAGAGCGCTGAGCTCCGCCCACCTCACGGCCCCGCCCTGTTGAATAAAAAGGGGCGTGTCAGGCTCCACGGCACGGAGGACTATTTAAACGCTGCTGGAGGAGCTCCGTTGACTGAAGTGTGTGGAGACTTTTTCGTGGTTTATACGTTCATCTGTTTGAACAACATGGAATTTTACGATGTAAGTTGATTTAGAACAAAAGTAAATCGCTCTGAAGTTTGATTAGATACTTATTAATAAGGCTTAGTCTGTTGTTTATGTTTATCATGTCTTGCAACCTGCACTTTGGGTGTCACGTTTTACCATTTAGGTTGTTTTAAAACATTTAAGAAGTTTTTAAAAAATAAAATCTGTTTTAATGTTTTTAAATGTATTTGTAATTTACAATGTTTGATGTAACTTTTGTGATTTTTTTGTCGTATTATTTATGTGAAATTAATCAACATACTGTTATTTTCTGCAGAACATTGTTTTAGACAACAGCTCAGACTCTGGATCTGGAGACTTTGACTTTGACGATTTCTGTGACCTATCGGTCAACAATGACTCCCCGAAGATCTTTCTCCCTATTGTATATGGGATTATATTTGTCCTGGGAATCATTGGTAATGGACTTGTTGTGCTTGTGATGGGCTTCCAGAAGAAGTCAAAGAACATGACCGACAAATACAGGTTGCATCTCTCCATCGCCGACCTCCTGTTTGTCCTCACGTTACCCTTTTGGGCTGTGGATGCGGCTAGCGGATGGCTTTTTGGGGGATTTCTGTGCGTCACTGTCAATATGATCTACACTCTGAATCTGTACAGCAGCGTGCTGATTCTGGCCTTCATCAGCCTGGATAGGTACCTGGCGGTGGTCCGTGCCACAAACAGCCAGAACTTTAGGAGGTTGCTCGCAGAAAAGGTGATCTACATTGGAGTTTGGCTTCCGGCGACCTTGCTCACCGTGCCAGATCTGGTGTTCGCCAAAGTCCACAACACGGGCGTGAATACCATCTGCGAGCTCACCTACCCACAGCAAGCCAACATAGTGTGGAAGGCTGTTTTCCGTTTCCAGCACATCATCGTTGGCTTTTTGCTACCTGGTCTGATCATTCTGACCTGTTACTGTATCATCATCTCAAGACTGTCCAAGAACTCCAAAGGTCAGGTCCTGAAGAGGAAGGCGCTGAAGACAACGGTCATCCTCATCCTCTGCTTCTTCATCTGCTGGTTGCCTTACTGCGCCGGCATCCTGGTGGACGCTCTGGTGATGTTGAATGTCATATCTCACAGCTGTTTTCTGGAGCAGGGTCTGGAGAAATGGATCTTCTTTACCGAGGCGCTTGCGTATTTCCACTGCTGTCTCAACCCCATCCTTTATGCTTTCCTGGGAGTCAAATTCAGTAAATCCGCCCGTAACGCTCTGAGCATCAGCAGTAGATCAAGTCTCAAGATGCTGACCAAGAAAAGAGGTCCTATGTCATCAGTATCTACTGAGTCGGAGTCATCTAGTGTCCTGTCCAGTTAATGGACACTTTGTACAAAAAACTTTCCTATGTGGATGACTAAGCTCTCATTTTATTTTATTTTTACTACACTTTTTGTATATTGTGAACTCGTGTTAATAATTGTTATTTTGTAACACTTTTTATTCAACTACTTTAAATTAATCTTTTTTTTTTTGTTTTTTTTATAATGTTAGTACTTTTATTGCTGGACCTAAAGGCAGAGCCTTGACAAAGTCTGTACTTGCAGAAGTTCTTATCAGGAAATGTTAACAAGCTGCTGCAGTCTTTTGTCTGATTCTGAATGTGTAGTGTAAATTATTTGTACATAGTTCATTGTTTGCCATTTTGTGTGTGTGTGTGTGTGTGTGTGTGTGCACTTAGCTTTTCATATTGCTCCATAAGCTTTTTGATATTTATTGAAATGGTAGCTCACACTGTAAAAAAAAACAATGTTTAAAAAGGGGTTGTAATTTAATCGTCACAATTGTTGTATTTTTACTTCCATTTCATAATAAAACCTAAAAATCACCAATTTTAATGAGGTCTGACAGTGTCATCTTACTTCTCTCCAGTGGCTACACACACACACACTCACTTACACACACACACTCACTTACACACACACATACACTCACTTACACACACACACACACACACCCACACACACACACACACACACACACACACACACATACACACACCCCTCCACCCCAGTCTCTCAGTGGGGGGTGGGGTAGAGCTGAAGTGGAGTGAAGGTCTGTCAAGTTACCAAAACAAAAGCTGCACCTGATCTCCAGCTGAACAGAATGGCTGAGGAGAGGGTCTGTAATTTTAAGAACATCTGTGTTCTTTAGCATTTTAAGCAACTGCTGATACAAGACACCCATCAACATACAAAGGCACAGAATTGGCCGTCCTTCGGGACTTCTGTTGTTGTATCAGATAACAAGCAAAAGAAGTTAGTTTGATCAGGTAGTTTGAACATGTAAAGTTTGAAATGATATAATCTACAGAATACAAATGTAATGTCTTATACTGGGATAAGAGAAAAAACATTTTATAAACATTTTAATGGGTCTTGATAAAACCTGTCCCACAAATCAAAAGATAAACAACAAAAGACAATTAAATACATTTTATCCTCTACTTTGTTGTTGTAATGTCTTACAAGTTTTAGTTTTATTATATACAATATTTCCCTAATGATTATATATATTTATATTCTTATATTTTATGATATATATAAATATATTTAATATATAAACACAACATATTTTTCTTAAATATATACATGCATGTGTTTGTATTTATATATACATAATAAATATACACATATATTATGTAAACAAAAACTTTTATTTTGGATGTGATTAATTGTTTGACACAATTAAAAGCACTACTTTTAAATAATAAAATTGTATATATATATAATATTACAAATTATATATTATAAATTAATATATATAAAATTGTATATTTATAAAATACAAATTATATATATATATATAATTTGAATTATTAATAAAAAAAATCAAAATGCAAAATTCTTAAAAGCTGTAATTTTTATATGCAAAAAAATGAAAGAAAAGAAAGAAAGAAGAAAAATGACAAATATTCTTAATTTTATCTTTTGATTGTGTAAATTCAGTAAATTCTTACCTTCTTAAGAATTGATATTACTGTTGATACTGTATGAAGACATGCACTTTTGACCTGTTTGCAATGCAAAGATTTCAGTCATCAAGTTGTGGTCTATTGCTCGATGAATAATCATCAGGTTACAGAAGCAAGAAACTATAAACCACAGTGGCAGAACATAGATATTCACAAGGTTTATATTGTAATGGCTTAACTCATGTTTAACACAGTGGGCTAAGATTACCATTTCTAAAGAGTCCAATGAGGTGTGAAGTACCCTGCATCAGACTTTAAGGTTTATGGTTATTTTCAGTGTCTGCTCTCACAGTAAGAGGCCGGTAAAAATAGAGCATTCTGTGCTGCATTTGTTCATTTGGAAATGTTGGAATGGTTCTGTCATTAGCATAAGAGCTGTTCTCAAAAGCCACGGCACACCATTAACACTCCATTGAGCTCAGCTGGACCATCTCTCCATCTCTAGCTGCCATTTGAAAAGAGACAAACCAAAAGGAGCTTCTGGAAATCTGCTGGGAAACCCCTATATGATCAAATCCCAGAGCTCAGACAACCCTTAGCCAAGCACATCACAGGTCAAACACAGATGCCACTCAAATCACAGCCCTTTGATAATTCATGCTTTTAATAAAGAAAAGAACAATAGAAAGATCCCTGCTGAAAACAACAATAGAACCATCACTGAAAATCCTAATGGTTTCCACTACAAATACCATTACAAACCATCAACTTTTAACCATTAAAACCATTAAAAATGGTTTTCTGTAGTGTGTTTCGGGACATATTCCATTAGGATTTATTGGTTTTAACAAGCCACCAATAGAAAGTGACCAATTAGAGACCACAGGGTCCATTAAAACCAATACAACTCCCATTAGAACCAGTAAAACCTTTACTAATGTTGTGATGGTGTCTAATGTTTTTTTCAGCAGGGATGATAGCCTACTGTATTTAGAAAGTAATGAAGGTATAAAAAAAGAGTTGCTGTTTTAAAGCCAGCTGCTTCTCAAATACGTCCAGAAATGTGACCGCTCTGTTTATTTAGATGTGTACATATAGCTGTAAAGAGAGCTTTATCAGACTGTATTTGCTGCTCTTGCCATCGGTTTATTATCACGTTCATAGTTTAGTCTGAAGGATCAGGAAGACAGTTCCCTGCATCAGGACCTCTGACCGATAGCTCTTGAGAGACTTTATAGCCACAACTGAACAGAACAAACAGAGATGGTGGTCTGGTGTTTCGAGGCTGTTTATCGCCTCGTTAATCATCCAGTGACACTGATCATATGAAGCAATCCTACTGAGAAACATATAAACATATAATATATAGAGTATGCATGTAATACATGTGACCCTGGAGCACAAAACCAGTCTTAAGTCGCTGGGGTATATTTGTAGCAATAGCCAAAAATACATTGTATGAGTCAAAATTATTGATTTTTCTTTTATGCCAAAAATCATTAGGATATTAAGATCATGTTCCATGAAGATATTTTGTACATTTCCTACCATAAATATATCAAAACTTAATTTTTGATTAGTAATATGCATTACTAAGAACTTCATTTGAACAACTTTAAAGGTGATTTTCTCAATATTTAGATTTTTTTGCACCCTCAGATTCCAGATTTTCACATATTTATATCTCAGCCAAATATTGTCCTATCATAACAAACCATACATCAATGGAAAGCTATTTATTCAACTTTCACATGATGCATAAATCTCAATTTTGAAAAATTGACCCTTATGACTGGTTTTGTGGTCCAGGGTCACATATATGTTCCACAGTATGTCTATGCTTCTCGGAAATTAATATTCATCAGGTTATAGAAGCGTTTTAGCAGCTCTGAAGTGACTATAGAGGCAGAGCATATTCACAGGGATTGTTTGATTTAACTCATTATTTTTCTGGGATGGCAGCAGCATTGCAATGTTTTATTTCACTTATTAATTTCACTGTTTTATTAACACGAGCTGAGCGAGCTGCACTGAGCGCGTGCGGATGAACCAGGAACCTTTTATCGCGGACACGTGTTCTACACGGACTCGTCGCGAGGAGGCTGTGAATGTGCAACAGCTAAACACCTCCGCACTTCTCCACATGCCCACCGCTCCCAGTGGCTGCCACTGCACACGAACAAACCCGACATCTGCAATATCTAGTGCTTTTGTTTCACTACATCCCTTCAGAGCCGAACTATGACTAAAGACGATGTTCAGGGGTGAGAACACAATCTCGATGTTTTCTGCGGATGTGTAGTGTTTGTGTTCAGGGCACTGGTTAGCTTGTGTTGCTGCTAGCTGAGTCTAACAGTGTTGCAGATGATTGCATCAGCACTTACAGATCTGTAACTGACAGCTCAACAGTGTCTTTATATACTAACAGCTGGAGTTAAACAAGTGTGCAGACATGCTAAATACATTTGGCCACTTATCATGTCTTAATAACTTAGTTAGGACTCAGTTTGCTGATCTAGAAGATGATAAACTCTTAGGTATCCATCGTGGAGACGTTTAACATGAATAGTTAATAAACAGAGGGATTTTATGTTGTGAAAAGAAAACATTTGATATGTATAAGCAGTTATACTAGATGCAGATAGTTACCAGTTTTTAATAATCAAGGTGATGTGTATTAATGGCATTGATGATAATGATTTGCTGCTCAAGAAACTATTATTGTCATTATGAATGTTGAAAACATTTCTGCTGCTTAATATAATATACAGTGGCATGCGAAAGTTTGTGAACCCCTTGTAGAATCTGTGAATAATTTAAACAAAATAAGAGAGATCATACTAAATGCATGTTATTTTTTATTTAGTACTGTCCTGAGTAAGATATTTTACATAAAATATGTTTACATATAGTCCACAAGACAAAAAAATAGCTGAAATTATTCAAATAACCCCCTTCAAAAGTTTGGGAACCCTTGGTTCTTAATACTGTGTGAGGTTACCTGATGATCCACGACTGTTCTTTTGTTTTGTGTTGGTTGTTCATGAGTCCCTTGTTTGTTCTGAACAGTTGAACTGAGCTGTTCTTCAGAGAAATCCTCCACGTTCTGTAGATTCTGCAGTTTTCCAGCATTTTTGCATATTTGAACCCTTTCCAGCTGTGACTGTATGATTTTGAGATCCATCTTTTCACACTGAGGACAATTGATGGACTCAAACACAACTATTAAAAAAGGTTCAAACATTCACTGATGCTCCAGAAGAACACACGATGCATTAATGGTGCGTTCAAGTCATATCGGATACATCGTATTTACGAGTTGAAAGCACATGAACGCCACCACAAAGTCGTTATTACGAGTGGGAAACTCGAAATTTTCTTTAAGCCCCGAGTTTCCGAGTTGTGGGCGTGTCAGTGAAAAAACGTGTCGGATGCAATGGACGCAGCCAAAGACTAAAGATATGCAGCGTCGGTAAAGTTGTTGAAATGAATAAAATTATTATTTTTTGTAATGTACAATAAAACTATATAAGTTACACATACAAAATATTATATTATTGTAAAATTATAATAGAATATATAATTATTCAGTTTACATCACCTTCATAAATTAAATAAAAACAGAAAAAAGAAAGCACACAATGATGCACATTCTTCATTCATCATTTTATAGATGTAGAGTTGTAGAAAACAATAGAATTTTATGTAGAAAAGTTAAATCGCCATCTTGTTCCGACCAAAGTGACTTGAACGCACCCGACGTCGTAATTACGACTTGTCTACTGGTAAGTACGAACGTCCGAGGAGGACTTGAACGCAGCATAAGAGCCGGGGGGTGAAAACTTTTTGAATTTGAAGATCAAGGTAAATTTTACTTAATTTGTCTTCAGGGAAACATGCAAGTATCTTCTGTTGCTTCCGAAGGGCAGTAATAAATGAAAAAATATATATTTCAACAAAAGAAAAAAGTTGAAAATCTTCATCCTGTTCAAAAGTTTTCACCCCCGGCTCTTAATGCATCGTGTGTTCTTCTGGAGCATCAGTGAATGTTTGAACCTTTTTTAATAGTTGTGTTTGAGTCCATCAATTGTCCTCAGTGTGAAAAGATGGATCTCAAAATCATACAGTCACTGCTGGAAAGGGTTCAAAAATGCTGGAAAACTGCAGAATCTACAGAACGTGGAGGATTTGTCTGAAGAACAGCTCAGTTCAACTGTTCAGAACAAACAAGGGACTCATGAACAACCATCACAAAACAAAAGAACAGTCGTGGATCATCAGGTAACCTCACACAGTATTAAGAACCAAGGGTTCCCAAACTTTTGAAGGGGGTTATTTGAATAATTTCAGCTATTTTTTGTCTTGTGGACTATATGGAAACATATTTTATGTAAAATGTCTTACTCAGGACAGTACTAAATAAAAAATAACATGCATTTTGTATGATCTCTCTTATTTTGTTAAAATTATTCACATTTTCACAGATTCTACAAGGGGTTCACAAACTTTCGCATGCCACTGTATATAAAAACATTTTTTTTCTTTCTGTGCAACCTGTGATATTTTTTTTTCAGGATTCTATGATAAATAATAGAAAGCTCAAAAGAAAAGCATTTACAATAATTAATGTGGATAATCATCTATAAAGTCATGAATTGATCAATATGTTTGGGAACCCTGGATCAGATAAAAGAGACCTTTATAATAATAGTTATTTTAATAGTAGAATCTCCAACAAGTAAACACCTTGACTCTACTTTTCAAAAACCAAAGTGAAAGTAAGAAAGATTTTTGATCTCAGATATTAATTACATTGGTTTTTTTCATGTTAGTTAGGCTATAGCGGATTCATTTGGATTAAATGGATTATTTATGTAATAATGCTATGCTGTGCCCAAAGCAGTGTTATCTGAACAATACTGTCTATGGTTTAATATATAAACCATGATTTGATGAGTAATCATCTGCTTTCTGGGGTGGCGTGGAGGGCATGTGAATACTCCACCCTTACTTTTATAGCCCTGCTGTGCTCCGGGGCTTGTGTTTCTGTGTAAATACATAACCTCGAATCTGGCACAGCCTTTAATTATCGGCAGCCTTCTCATTCTCTTCTATCTGCCTCAGTGCCTCCAATTTCCCGTGAGCAGATATTACAGCGATGCTTTGAGAGACCGTCATCCGTGAACTCCCTTGAAAACTGCTCCGTGCTGTGCATACCTTCACTGTGGCCCTTTATGTCCTCCGCTGCGTTACGTGCTGATGCATAATGCAGAGGGGGAGTGGAGTTGTTTATTGCACACTTTGGCACGGTTGAGTGGCGGTGCCCGCGGCTGGACCGTTGGCAGTGTTAGTGCTGGGGAAGACTTGCACCGATCCATTGTGTTTAAACCTCTGTAGCTCTGTGTACAGGCACTTGATCCTGTGTTGCCTGAGGGCTGCCATATGGTCGCCTGCCCAGATTCTGCTGTTTTTGGAGGCTCTTTGTAGATCAGTGTTGGATAAAGAGCAAGACTATGCAGTGGAGTCACAGTTTCTCTGTTGTTTGGCATAATTAGTGTAATAGTAAACTCTGTTAAATGTCTTGAGGTGGAGCATGGGTTTGTTCTGCTCATATTGTTGACCACCTGTTACTCTTGTGGTTTCAGATTAAATAGTGCCATTCATATCCTTAGAGAGAGCACAGAATTTAAATTCAGCAAATGAGTGATTTGTAACGGGTGTATTAAAGCGGTTGGTCAGTCCTGTTAACCGGAAACCATGTGTTATATAATGAGAGAGATCACAGAGGCATGTCATTTCCTTTAACCTCTGCCCTGTGATCAGTTTACATATTGTTGGGGTGTAATTGTGTTTGTTTTAATAACTGTTGTACTGCTTGGTAATTCATCTCTGCCGTATTAACTAATGATGGATGGATGGTGGTCTTGGCAAATGTTAGACTCACTTGGTTAATGGAGTTGGTTAGCCAAGTGTCTGAACTAATGAAGGAATGGACTCAGGTGTTAATGCCAAAAAAAAAAAGTCATTTCAGAGTAACTAATTTCATTTTTATGATTGCTAAGACAAACAATATCTAAATGAGTGATTTTTTTTCTAAGTAAGCTTGTTTCCTGTCATATCATTATATAGAGGAAATAAGCTACACTGTAAAAAATGACCATGATTTTAGCGGTAAAAACTGTGAAAATTCTATAGTAAAACCTGTTAAATGGTTAACTGTAAGTTCCTGTAAAATTTACAGGGAAAAAACATAAGCTGACGTTCCCAGAATTCCCTGCATTGCATTTCAAATTTTGTTTGCATTTGATGTTTCTTAGTTTTTTCTTATCAGTTGTGTTTGTTAGGGTTGTGTATGTTACATCTAATGTTGTTAAATTAATGTTTATTACATATTTCAGTTTAATGAGTCTCACCATGATGGTGTTTAGTGTTTGTGTGAATGACGCTGTGCACCTTCTATACATGTTATTATTTAAAAGCTGCTTGTGATTGGCTTTGGTTCATCATGTGACTTTCTCATCACCACCTGCATTTGGTGGTTATCAGTGTATTTCAAAGGTACAAAACAGATTTCAGTACTTCAATAGGTTGGTATATTAACATTTTATCAGTTAATGAAATTACAGTATTTAACTGTAAATTTAAGTTAAAACCGTAAAACCTAAAATGTTGTTACCATATTTTTATGGTAGAGTTCCGGTAACCACAGCTGCCAGTTTTTTACCGTAAATGTTACGGATTTTTTTTTACAGTGTAGTGTGTATGGTTTTTTAAATTGCCAATTCTTATATAGAGCATTCAGAATGGCCAATGTCATGCAATTAATATTAATTGGCTAGTAAATTAAATTTTGTCTGGAATGTATATATCAAGACTTTTATGCTCACCAAGGCTGCTATAAATACTATTATGAAATGTTATTGTAATTTAAAATACCTATTTTCTATTTTAATTAGTGCTGTCAAATGATTAATCGTGATTAATTGCATCCAAAATTAAAGCTTTTGTTTACATAATATATGTGTGTGTACTGTATATATTTATTATGTATATATAAATTAGGGCTGGACCAGAATATTCGAATATTCGTTCGGTTGGTTGGCATTCGATTTTTAATTTGGAGATTCGAATATTCTTTTCTTTTTTTTTACCCCTGGCATCAGTAATTTTACACATTATAAAAACATGCACTTAATTTGCTTGGAAAATACTTGCGAATACGGCAGTCATAAAAAAATAATTATTTAAACTGTTTGTTAATTAAAATGTGTGTTGCTGTTATTGAAAGTATGCTACCGTGTTCATTATTTATTACAGTTCGTTGAACTTCGTTCATTTATTTTTCATTCTTCTTTTATTTAAATAGCCTACCCTTTACGGTGTCAGTAATTACTGTGCTGCTAATTTCTGATTTGGGAGTGATTTGTTGGTTAGAAAAATGTTAGACTGCCTTATTAAAAGTATTGCTCTTAACAGACCTGTGTGTTTTGTATCACTAGTGCAGTGTCCGTTCTCGGAGCATATAAGCTCTGTCCACGTGAAATGCGCCGCTTCTGGCTCGCGCTGTTCTGTACTTTATTAAAAGTTTATTAATTCTGAACGTGTCGCATGTCCATATTGCACCAAAATGCGAGACTGCACTCCCTTGGGTCCGCAGCAACACACCCGCCACGCGTGAAGTCGATTGGATGAACGGTTCTTGACATAATAAAAATGCAAACAGACACACAGAGATTCTTGCTTTTATTAGAGAGAAAAATATGTTCAGCCCCTCCCTCCGAAGCTTCGAATATTCGGTGTTGATTACTACCGAAGCTTCGAAGCTCAAAAAATGGTATTCGGATCAGCCCTAGAAAACAGTTGTACTGCTTAATGTTTTTGGGAAAACTGTGATAATTTTTTTAGGGTTCTTTAATGAACAGAAAGGTCAAAATAATATAATTTATTTGAAATAGTTTTTTTTTGTTTCATTATTTTTCTTTGCTGAATAAAAATCATACCGAGCCCAAGCCTTTGAACCGTTGTGTATATATCAAGACATTATACAAGAGAACTGACAATTTACCCTAAATAATTTTTTGGGCATTTAATTTGTAAATACATATAAAATATGTAAGTGTTTGGCAATTGCAATTATTCAGTACCATCTGACACACTCCACTACAGCCTCTTTTTAATGACTGTGTTAGTTACTATATGCACTTGTGATCATGTGACCATATAGAGACTGAAAAACTGCCGTTGCCAATATGTGGAACTGAATTGAAATCACATCATTAAAAGTGAACTGAAACAACTCTTTTCATTATCGATCGTTACTGCCACTTCCATGTTCTCATTCCCATTCGTTACTGTTATATCAGTCTGTTGCTACTAGGGATGGGTATTGTTAAGGTTTTAACGGTATTACTACTCTTATCGATACTGCTTATCGGTCCGGTACTTTAACGGTATTCTTATCGGTACTTTTTGTTATACTGTATATATATATATACTGTATATATATATATATATATATTATAACAAATTAGGAGCTGAATTAACATTACTTTATATTCTGAAATGTAAAATAAATATTTAATTAAATTAATATAAAACATCAATTTGTAAATGCACCAGTGTGCAGGCATTTTTAGTGTTTTATATACATAAGATACAGTAAGAATATTAACAAAGAAACAAAGTAAAAACAAACTGACAAATACAATAAAACAAATATACAAATTAAATGAAATAAACAGTGCTTTAATTTTTCCATGAAGGTCTACTAACATTACTGTTCAGGCAAGTAATAGCCTACAAAAGAAATCTAAAAGTAATCAAATGTAAATGCACACTGCATAGTTTTCACTGTATGTATAGATAGATTAATGCTTATTAAAGCTATAACGTTATTCAGATTAAGAGCTGTGGGGGATTTTTTTCTTTGATTAACATTGAAGCGCCAGTCTGTCACTTTAAGGCAATATATTGACACACATCGGATTTTCTCCGAACAGTTCTGGTCCACTTAAGACAAACTGTTTAAGTGAATACTCTCGTAGCTGGCCATTGTGACATATTTTTGTGTGTATTTGATCGTTTGGACGCGCCCGAAGCTCAAAGTGTAATCTGCTTGTCCGTTTTGGAGCGTGCTGCGCAGGCACGCACACACGCACGCACGCACACACACACACACACACACACATTTCAGCCTGGGGAGCAGCGTCTCTTGTGCAGATTGTACTTTCAACGTTTTATTATCAAACATGTCCCGCAATTTAGCAACAGTAAAGACGGCATTTTACAACAATCACAGATTGAGCTGATTCAGACTTTAAGTTTTGTTTAGGGAGGAACGAATGCGCGCTGCTGTAAAGGGATGGAAGTTGTGCTAGAAGAAACGCGGCTATAATCCTTAGAAGCCAAAATCAAAAATAAATAAATAAACTTAGCTTAATATAACAGCCACAGGCATAAAGTGCATATGTTTTAATAGTTAGTTCTCTATTCTATCATAATTAAACAGGGCTTTCATGTTGCGCGTGCTGAAGCTCCTCCACGTGAGCGCGATCTTGCTTCTGAATTACGAATAGCAAAAATGCATCATAGACAAATGTTTGAATATTATTGCATATAAAACAGCTGGCAACTCTGGTGAGATAAAATTTGCAAGATAATGTGTATATGTAGCAACAATAAATGTGTGTTTTCATAATTTCTCCAGTACCGACAGCAGAACCGATAACGTCAGAGCTTATCGATACTCCGGTCTTTCATAATTTAGCCCCGAGACCGATTAAATACCGAGTTTCGGTACCCATCCCTAGTTGCTACAGTATGGGACAACCGTATCACATGAATGATGTTACATATGTGCTACTGTAGACAGACATCACTCTTCCTGTGCTGCTATAACTGGACTACCTAAACCACAGGAGCACAAACAAGCGTTACTGATGAAAGTCTTATTTAGACTGTTGTTTTTTTGGGCATGTTGAAACAATAGATGAAAGACACAGCAACTTAAAAGCCAGCGGGGTGCTGTGCCTATGTGTGTAAGCCGAGGTTGGAATGCTTTTCCCCATCTTTCAGAAAAGCTTCCCGGAAGGAAATTTAAAAAAAGGTAGATGGAAGTTTCACAGAGCTGTTTTTGTTGTGTGGTGTCTTCCTGTTTTAGAGCCGGCGAGGAGGAGCAGCAGGCCCAGTCTAAGAAAGCCCTGAAGAAACAGCAGAAGGAAGCAGAGAAAGCAGCGAAGAAGGCAGAGAAGCAGGCCAAGCTGGTGAGTGTGTGCCAGGAGACGCTAACCCTGCCCACTGTGCTGCCCACGGCCCACCACTGCCGTATGGAGGGGTTTTCATCGTTTTTCAATTCCTGTGATTACAAATCATGCATGTGCCTGAACAAAGTGGCATTTGTGCATCCAGAAAATATTTCCACAATATTTTAAACAGTCAAAATGAGCGTTGTGCTTATTTTGTTTGCTTAATGTCTTATTTTATTAGAAGTGAGTGAAATTTTGGCTGTGAGATTTGTTCAATACTGTACTGTTTTTTTTAAATATATATCTTTTAATATATTTTATTATAGAATAAAATAAAATTACAGTAATTTGCAGAAGGTTTGTGAAAAGCATACTCTCCCTGGAAAAGTCATAATATATCATTTTTTATATTTAAAATAATAAAATAGTAATAAAAACAGTATACTATAATAATAAAGTGAATAATGAAAACAGTCCAATAATATCCATGTTCAAATATTTTAAAGTCTTAAGGAGTTTTTTTTTGTCTGCTGGACATTTGTGAAACATCTTGTGAGTGATTCAGAGATGGATAACAAACGTATAAAGTCATTCTTACTTAAATTGACACATTGATTTGAGTTATTTACAAAGAATCCAGTTCTGTTTTACCTAGAAAAGTCATTTTATTTTCCATTTTAGCACTCTAATGTGCTTGCAGACGTCAGTAAGTGTTTGAATTTGTGTCATTGCATTTTGGTAAGATTTTAAAGTGAACTTGCAGCACTTGCCTTTCTCCAGAATAATCAGTATGTGTTTATTATCTGTATTAGCTCTTATGAAGGGTCTGTTTCCCTCTACTGTTTTATTGAAATCAGTTTCTCTCGTTGATTCAGGCCTCAGAGCATCAAGAAGCTGATGAGGATGTAAGTATTTACTCTTCACTGTCCAAATTCACATTTTCTGTCTGTTATTAGCCATATCAAGTGTTATAGAAAAAATAATAATAATAATTTTATGTACTTATGTTCTTAGTGTCCCAAATATATTATGAATATGTATTTTGGAAAGATTTTTGACTTTTCTTTTTTTATTTACTGGTCACATTTTCCTTGAATGGGGCCTTTTTATTTTTATTTTTATTATTATTTTTATTTTTTTACATGTAAAGTATACCATAATGGCCCATTTAAGATACACTATATTGCCAAAAGTATTGGCACCCCTTCTAATGAACAGGTTTGACTACTTTAGTAATTTCTATGAGTACAAATCTTAATGTTAAAGCATATAATGATATTCTAGGAAATCGTGTGCTTCTAATACAAGTTGGAAGAACTTGACTGGTCTGCATAAAACCAAGTCCTAATCCCAGTTTAACACCTCTGGTGTGACTGTAAATGCAGACCTTGAGACAAAAACTCTAAACCAAACACCAATGACTTGTACATATGGGTTCAGTCATTTTAGACACTTACAAAACTGTTCAACAGAGATGGAAATACCATTTTTAAATACATGAATTATGTTCCCATCGTTGTTGCCACAGATTTGTTAGTGCCTTTTTCTGTTCTAAAGAAGGGGGTGCCAATACTTTTGTCTATATAGTGTATGTACAAGTCATTGGTGTTTGGTGATGAGTTTTTGTCTCAAGGTCTGCATTTACAGTCACACCAGAGGTGTTAAACTGGGATTAGGACTTGGTTTTATGCAGACCAGTCAAGTTCTTCCACACTGACTCAATCAATCATTTTCTTTTTGAACCTTGTTTTATACACAGAGACATTGTCATGTTAGAATAGAAAAGAGTCCAAACTGTTGCTATAATATTAGAAGCACACAATTTCCTAGAATATCATTATATGCTTTAACATTAAGATTTGTACTCATAGAAATTACTAAAGTAGTCAAACCTGTTCATTACAAGGGGGTGCCAATACTGTTGGCAATATAGTGTATCATTCACTGAATATCTTGACATAACCCTGGCAATGTTTTTCAAGATTTTTTTTATCAATGAATTGGATGACAAAATATGAAAGATTTGTTTAACTCATTAATGATCCATGATCCAATCATGAGGTTCTCAAATTAACATCTTACTGGAAAGAATGATTATCAGTGATAAACGACTTGCTGTATTTTCAACCAATGAATGTATTTTGTTTTTTTGTTACTTGCTAAATATCACTCAAATGGACTTTTTATGATGCTTTTGTAGTTGTTTTTTATCATTCTTGAGGCTTGAAGGTTTAAAAACCCATTCAAGCATTCTCCTTTGGTGTTACACAGAAGAAAGTAATGTTTTAAATAACATAAGGGGTGAATAAATGATGACAGAATTAACAGATTTATTTTTGATGAACTGTTCCTTTAAGATTCATTACCATCCCTGTCTTCTCTTCTCCTCCTCCCAGGATTTTGCCAAGGATCGCTATGGGATCTGTCCTATGGTCCAATCCCAGCAGAAACTGGGTCAGTGTCCTTCTCAGTTTTTAAGTGGAGATTTAGGAGGGCATCTCGCTCCCACTGGATGAATATAGACAGGTTTCCCAGTGCAATGTCTGCTGTAGAATGATAATTAGGAATGTCTTTGAGCTTAAGAGATAATCGAATGCTGTCGGGATCTCCCTGCCGTCCCCTTTAGCTCTCCCTGATGTTCCTCCCCTCGCTGTCACACATAATAGTCTTGAATGACTGTACGAGATAAATCTCGGATGAGGAATTAGGGTGACATTACTCCCGACTGTCCGGCTGAGAGTTTTTAAGCAGAACAAAGTCGTCTCCCATCAGCGTTCCTCTCGGGCAGAGATAGATGAAGCTTTCATGTGGGTGGATTCTGGATCAGCCAAACGCCCTGAGCACTTAAACTGGGGCTGAGCGGGACCGCCCCGTCTCTGCTGCCTCATAATAAAGTCATAATGCGAGTCAGCGGAGGCAGGGTGACACTGTATTTGTCAAAACGGAGAAGAATTCACATGATGGTCACCTTTCAGACGGGGCTTGTTATGTTTCATATTTATTAGCCCTCCTCCCGGTGGCTTTGTAATCCGAGTGAATGTCTTTGTGGAGATCTGTGTACAAGGGGGGAGGCCTGCCATCTTTGATGTCTTCTCTCTGAGACTCTCTCTCTCTCTCTCTCCTGGATGGAGGCAGACAGGGCGTTGGTGCGTGTCCAGGACCTGACACCCGAGAAGGCAGAGCAGCAGATCTGGGTGCGTGCCAGAATTCACACCAGCAGAGCTAAAGGTAAACACCGCCTCCTCACTATTACACAAGCTCATCTGCTGCTGAAAGTGTTGCTCAATTCATTTCAACACGTGGAAGCCGCTCTTACCAAAGCTCAACGTTTTCTTATTTGACATGCAGGCTGTATTATTGCATTAATAAACACTAAAATTACAGTTCCTTTAGCTCAAACATAGAAACCTGTGATAAACTCTTATATTAATGACATGGCATAAATGTCATGAAAATAAGCTATATGACACAAATCCTAGTGTAATAATTTTCTTTTTTACTAATTTTAAATCTAGGTATGGCGAAGTTGTTTTTACAAGATGGTCTTTTAGGTCATACAAGATT